>CAMOHE010049892.1:0-19953 GCA_946598075.1 Artocarpus hirsutus | reverse complement strand
GGCTAGGCGGGTTAGGAAATTGGTGAGGCAGCTACGGGTGGTTTTGTTGTAAAGAGAATGCAGCAAAGGGGTGACGTGAGGTCAATGCTATGGAGAAAAGTGCCACAAGATGAAGGCAAACATGATATTTTTCATTCAAAGTTTAGTAGTGACTGACAAATAAGACTAATTTCACCATTAAAAATTAATTCATGGACTATTTTAGTCTATTAAATCAATTTAAGGACCAAATTATCACAATATTAAAAGTTTATGGACTATTTTAGCCTATTAAGTTAATTCAATGATCAAAATATCACAATATAAAAAATTTAGGGACTTCTAGAACTATCCACCCTTTATAAGAAGCAAGTTTAAAAAATGATTTCCCTTCAAAACAAGTACTTCTAATGTTGTCTATCGCGAATGTCTTCAACTGGGCCACTTACTAGTTGGCCCAAATACACGAATATGTTCAACTTCGCCCGACTAAACCAAATTTGTCTCGCACCGAGTCCTCCAAACACATAAAATAAAATCTGGGCCAGAGGGGAGAAAAAGCCCATCAGAAATGATGCTCAAAGAGCTTGGGAGAAACAATTTTTACATATCTACGGTTTTGCCAGGCAAACAAGTTAAGAAAGTTTTCCAGTAAAGAGAAAAGAAACATGTTAAGAAGTTAAATTTTCTTACCATATATCAAATTATTATTTTCTTTATTTGGTTTTCTGAGTTTGAACGATTGCACCATGAAGAAACCCTTTCGTTTCTGCTAAATGAAAAAACAATTTGCCAAAGGAATGCACTCAGTTCCAATATCAAAACCATCTCCCACGGCACATCACAGATCAATGGGAAAGCAAGGAAAGAGGATCAAGAGAACGAGAGCAAGGAAACGACCGAGACTTTCAGCAAGAAGAAGGAAGTAATCATCACTGTCTACGTCGAATCGCCGTCACCGCCGCCACCGCCAATCCATGTTCATCAAAAGGGTAGCACTCGTGATACTTGCAAGAAATCAAAGCCCTTCTCCAAGAGTACTGGAGGTTATGATCGCCGTGCTCAGCTTCTTGCCTATGCCAAAGAGCCGAGAAACGGTGATCGCGAACAGCCACAATGGCCCAAAAACATTCCCAAGCCTAAGCATAAGGTTAGTGTCGGTTTTTGTTTGATGAGAAAATTATGTATCTACGTATATGAATATGCATGGATTGGAACTCAAATTCTTGTTACAGCAGATGGGTGGGAAGAGTCTTAAATACTCCGGTGAGAATCCAAGGCACCACAAGAAACCGAAAGAGATATTGACGATTAGTGCCGGGCGTGGACATACCATGCAAACCAAAATCCATTACTGGCAGGAAGAAGAAAGGCAACAGAGACGGTGATTCTCGCTTTGTAGTAAGAATCGTTTACCTTTTTTCACTTTTTTTATATCCCTTCTGCCTTTTTTTTTTTTTTTTTATTGTTATGCATTTTGGTTTTGATAATGTGTTCACACTTCATAGGTCCTTTTCTTTTTCTTTTTTTTTTTTCTTTTTTTCAAGGGAAGATTAAGAGTGATTCTAAGAGGATTCTGCAGAGATTAACAGAAATGCTCTAGGCACCATCAAGTGGGTTGTGAGTGCAACAAAGGAAAATGGAAAATGTTGATGGAATCGTAGAGTGTGATCATGTACTCGTGTTCAAACACTTTGGGATTGCACAAACAAGTTTGCTTTTGGAATAAGATGCAGATCAGCCGGACCGGGTCTTATGATTTTGACCCTTTTTATGCTCCTGTCTGTTACAGTGTAGGAGTGCATATGCGTGTAGGTATACACATTATTTTTACATATAATAATATGAACGTATTATTTCCTGTGGCCGGACTTATGGCTCTTATTAGTAGATCATCCCCGTGCCGTCCACTCATCTGTACTGCCTCCTCTGGCCCCTCAGGGTTTTTCTTTCGCGTCCCTCGGGTTCGAACCTCAAACCTCATTTAAGAGGTTCTTATTCCTTTTCGAATACCAATTGAGCCTCCAGAGGGGATAGTACGGATGAGTGGGCAGCACGGGATGGTCTACCAATAAAAGCCATAAGTCCGAAGGCCCCACAATATGGGTCCTATGGAGGCTTGAGATATAAACAAATATTATATATAAATTTATAAATAAAAAAAATAAACATTTTATAAAATCAAAAAAGATTTTTAAATAAAAATAAATAAATAATATATATTAAAAAAATAATTTTTAATATTTAATACATATTCTATTTTTAATATACAAAGAATAGATAATATATAATAATATAAAGAATAGAATATATATTAAATATATTCTATTGGACTATAAAAATAAATTTTCTATTCTAATAGAAAAAATCTAATATAACAAAATTTTAAAATCTAATTTAAAATAGAATAGTGATATATAATAATACTAATATCAAAATTTCATATTTATCAAAACAATGGAAAGGGTAAAAATTTAACAAGTTAGAAGAAATAAAGCCATAATACTGGAACTAATAAGCCAAAATTATGGGACATAAGAACAACAACCTTGTGACTAAAGAGAGAGATCCTATACTTGGGCAATATATGTATATATACATAATAGAGGAATTCTAATATCTCCCCCGGGTACATATATAATGGTTTAAAAGAAAAATCATCTTAGGAAAAAGTTCCTCCACACAAACAACGCACAAAAGAAAGATGAGAATTTTATATATATATAGATATATGTTAGCCCCTATGTATGAGCAAGTTTATAAGAAATCAATCAAAGATACATACATCCTTCCCATATAGATTAGATAATATGGGTAAAAGATAAAGATAAAAAAACAAAATAAAATGCATGTACATGCGTGAAATTAACGAATTCAAATACATTCATGCAAAATAGAAGAGTTTGAGCATAACTCCAACTAAATCTAGCGTAAGTTCTGTCAAATGAATCATCAACAAAATACCAAAACAACTTTGAAAAGTTTTGAAAATGATTCTTCCTGTTCAATGACCACCAAGCAGTCAGTATAACGAAACGAGAACCAGTCCATGCACCTGCGAAGATATAGCCCACTAAAACCCCCAAAACTAAAATCCTAATCAAAGGATAATGGCCTTTCTAAATTGCTTTTCCTACAATCTAAATTAGCTATCCATCACCAATTTTATAGGAGCTGAAGCAGAAGAATCAACCTTCTATTAAAACTGGCTATCATAATTCACAAATTAATGATTGTCATTTCCTCTACGTCTCCGACGTCCCCTTGAGACTAGTATTCTTGCTCGGCGGAAACCACGTCCAGAAGCATGAGCATAGCCAGGAAATGTGGTGCGATGCACCTCAAAATCATCCTCCTCAGCAGAGCCAAAGTCCCTGCGAGATCTATCGCGTGAGATAAAACCAGCATTCCGTCCTAAATTGAAAGACCCTGAACGAAAATCTTCAAAGTAATCATCAAAATCAGACTCATAATCACTGTAAAAGCCACTTTGGTTAGGCTCTAGCACATAATCACCAAGAACCACAGCCCCTGGAGTTGATGATATGATCGTGCTGATGACATCACTTCGTTCTCTCTCGCACTCAAGCCTCTTCCATTTCTCTTCAAGTACAGGATCCACTGCTCGAGGTCGGGCCAGAGGATGCTTCGCCTTAACATGCTTCCGGAGCTCTTTATAATTTCCAACAAACGTGCACTTATCCTGCATACATGTTCTCTTCTTGGCATTAAGATATTTCCGTGCTGGTTCCACGACGGTCCAACCTTTAACCTGGCCCCGACAAAGTGGGCATAAAAGCTCCGGTACTTCAACATTTTCATTTGTCTGCCCCACAACTGAACTGGAACCTAAATCACCCATTGACCCACTTGATTGTTGCGAGCTTTGAGTACAACCTACCTTCGTATAGGCTTTCTTGTATTGTTCAAGACAGTTGGAATAGCGATGACTAGTAGCACACATATAAGGGCGACAACCCTTGTCATAAGATGAACAGAGGAGTAGTACAGCATTGTGAGGAAACTCCATACAAACTGAACAAGTTGCATCTTGCCAATCTTTCTTTTCTGATGCTTTGTCACATTTCTTCTTTGGATGGACATGTTTGCCAACTTTCCAAGAACTAGATGGAAGTAAATATCGAGTAACCCTGGAACATTTGGAGTCAGACTTCCGTTGTAACTTGTTAACTTTGGCCATCTACAGAAAGAAAGCAGGGGAGGGAGCAAGACAGACAGAAAAACAGAGAGATATCAGACCAGTTTCACTTAACATGATTTGATAGCATGTGATCAAACATACATAGAATTCTATAAGCCTCAGCACAAATAGAGTGATTAACTTGTGCATACACGACTACAAGAGGACAATTTTTCTTATGGCTGTGACCCCATGAAATAAAGCTGTGTCATTTTTCATGTGAACAAGTTCGCAGAAATTTAAATCATTAAGCTTCTGCAAAAAGGAATCAAGAACAAAATTATAAAAATAAAATCAGGAACAATTGAAGGTTTTTCCACTTCCTAGGATGGTAACTTTAAAAAGCACCATATCATCCCTACGGTGGTATCTCCGCATTTCTTTCCCATACAACTATATAACTTTGTGCATTCATCACGGCTAATAAAACTGTCAAGTACCCACAGTTCTGGCTTCTTACACTGGCTTGCAATTGTAATATACATATATATATATACATATATATATTATCTCTGCAAAATACAATTTCTCTCCTTTTTTTGACATAACTATAGTATAAATCACAGTTTTTCTAACAATATGCCAAGTGAACCAAGTCCAGCATCGGCAAATAGCAAATCATAGGTGAAAACAGATACAGCAAGTGTTGTACAACACAATAATGAGTAAAGTAAAAGGTCACGAAATTTTCTACTGCCATCTATCCTCTAAAACATAACAGCATTGAAAAGAGAAAGCAACATAATTCAATAAATATTTCTTGCAGTGATATATCTTACGTTTTAAAACGTTTTATTTTAAACAATAAAGTAGCGTACATTCTCCTAATTAAGAATAAAATACCCCCCACCCCCTCGTTTTTTTTTTTTCTTTTGTTTTGGCTAAAGATGGGGTAATTGAAATTTGAGGTAAATGAGCTACGCTCAATTCCTCCATAGCGCAATATGAACAATGAAACACGTTTTATAGCAGCCACTGTAAAAACAAGGAGGGTTCACTGAAACAGAAAGAAAGCATCGACAGTAATTTTATGACACCATTTTACTTGGTACCAGCCACTTGACTTGAAAGAGCAAATATATTTGTGGCTTTATAAGGAACATATTGATGCCACCAGTAAAGCAACTGCAAGTTACATGCATTCAACGTGCTTGCGTGCGCACTTGAAAAGACAACTAAACTGCACTAAATGTAAAATAATAGGAAAAGGAAGTTTGTTGTGTTTTTGTAAGTCTTTGGTAGCCTTTTGTTTCTATTCTTTTATTTTCTCTGTTCCATATTAATCTTCGAGAACTCCTTGTCCTCTCTCCTTTAACACTGATGTCATCATCAACAAAAGATGTTATATTTAAAAATAATAAAAAAACACACACACACACCCCACCAATAAGAACAACACAGAGGAGAGAAGGGGTGGGGGGTGGGGGCTGTTTAAGAAAAAAGAAAAACGAAGATACAGTACAGTATTATGTGCTATGAAAAGAAATAACTATAAATAAAACAGCGTATGATAAGTTGCACAATACCTACATTCACATTTCACAACATTAGCTTGTTGGGATCTCATAAAAAAGGTCATAAAATATCTAATCTACAATCAGAACCTAATAAATTATCAACTAACAATATGTAATTTAGTTAGTAGGCATAACTTATACAAATTCTCCAAAGGCAGGCCCAAACAAACTCACGCTTCCTTATCTGCAAATGTAAGTGCATCTAAATTCAAGCATGACAAATCACAGAATTCACAAATGAGTATACTTTTGTTCTCGGAGGTTATGTTCTTCCCCTGATAATGTTCTAATAACTCAAACATGCCAAAGGCACCACCACACTATAAACAACATAGAGAGATAGAAAGAGAGAGAGTACCGAATAGGGACTAGAAGTAGAAAAAAGCCGCCGTAACTTTTAACGTGGAAATATTCTGGCAATGGCTTGGCTAAAACTGACAAAAGAAAAAAAAAATTGTTGATCAAACGTCAAAACCCAGAAAATTTACATCACTACAAAATTAAACATCCGTTCCCTAAACAAGGACCTCCTTAAATGTAGTCCTTGCGTCCAATTTCCCTCCAATGAACAAATAAAACAATGAATAAACACGTATAATACAATATAATGCCAGCAAAAATCAAAAGCAAAAATAAACACAAAGATGCTAAAAATATACACCTAAACTAAAGCAACACAGCCTAAAATACGACAACAAAAACGTGTAATTCCAGAAGGTGGTATGAAATAATTGTACGGACAATAACTACAGATACTGAAGAAACAAAAATGCGGCAACTATTTTTTTTTTTAATCATTTTCAAGAAAGCGAATTGTAAAGTCAGATAGATGAAACAACCATCATCAAAGATTGCGGACATAATCACAATTCCCAAGATGAACAAAGATTCCACAAACTCTAAAAAGAGCCTTGAATCAAATAAGAATACACAGATATTCGTATGAAAACCCCAAAACGAATCGCAAAGATTTCGGCACCACAAGCGAAACTCGTACGGTGATGAAAACAAGAAATTCGGAAACGAAAAATGAGGAATCGGTAATCCACGCGGGAGTGACCGAATCGGCGCACGCCTCAGAAGCCCTAGAAATTGGTAAATCTCAGAGGAGAGAGAAACAAAAAGGAGAGAGAGAGAGAGAGAGAGATCGGTGAAAAGGAGTGTACCTGGAAACGCCGGCGAGAGAAATCTGAAGAGGCCGGTTGATGAGAGAGATAGAGGGTGGTGGTACTGGTGATGGTGGAAATGGAAGAGAGAGAGACAGAGACAGAGACAGAGAAAGGAGGCGGAGGACGGAGGAGAGAGACGGCGATGTTGGGGGAGTCAGATTCTCTTTCCCCCGGAGGTTGCGACTGCGGCGTTTTTGGGAGGATTGCGTGCGCTGATAAAGTGATTTCTGATCGGATTAAATTAATCGTTATTTATATTATTATTATTATTTATTTATTTTGTAAGAGAAAATAATAGTTATTTATTCTTATTATTATTATTATTTGATATGTGAAAATATGGGATTGGATATTCGATGTGTTAGTTGCACGCTATCCTGTCGACATTTTCGTACTTTATGACGACACCTGGCGGACTAGTTTTAAGGAGATGCGGTTGGGGGAACAGCTGGGCCTGGGCTAAGCTGGAGTTTTAAACAACGGGCGTGGAATTTTGGGCCCGATAGTTGAGGAGCAATTTCGATTTGTGCGTTTCTGGATATCTTTCGTGTCACCTGACACACATTTTATGGGAATATTTTTTATGCCCTTTGAGAGATATTGTGTGTCCCTCTATAATATTTTACACGTCTGGTTCCTCTTTTTTTATCTCTGCTCTGTCTTTCTTTCTTTCATTGCTGGCAACCAAAAAAAAAAACAAACGAACGAACGACAACCACAAAAACAGCAACAACAACAACGATAACTGCAACAACAAGAATCATGTGACGAACTCCGGCCGAGAGCCTCCACGACAACGGCAACAACGAGCGTAGCAAACTACACAGATCATGGCAGATCAACAACTTCCAGCACCGATCGGAGTAGGAAGGATCCGCAAGGAGGCAAATAAAACAGTATAGCGGCGACAAAGGAGCTCAAATCGAAGAGGCGAACAAGGAGATTCAACTTCTCCTCTTATCGATTCGAACTGCAGTGATCAGGACGTCTTACGTGATGAAGATCTACAGGCACCAATCTTGAGCGTGGAGGACCCAAGATCCGATCAATCATATTGTTAGAAAAGTAGGTTCCATGAGGTAGTAGAATTTTAAATTTTTTTTGTTACATCACTAAGAAACGAACTTATGATGCTATAAGCGATAAATTAAATCTAATTTAGTATATCAATTAGAGACTTAAAATAATACTTTTGACTTTTCTTTAAATCTTTACCGTTAAATCTTTAATGTTATTCACTTCCTTCAAACCATTGTGTGTGTGAGCACTTAAGTGCTAGGATTGTTGAAGATGAGTAATCTAAGTTCTACTTTTAATTTGCACTTAGGTAGTTTGAGAATAAATAAAGAATCGAGATCTTTAGTTATAGAAGTAGGAGAAGGAGCCAAAAATCTATCAAAATCAGGAGACGTTATGTAGTGAAAGATTCCCTCTACTTGTAGATGCCACCCATTAGCTAGGAAATACAAATTCTCCATCCTACCACAATGTAGGGTTTTATGATTATCCACAACATCTAAGATAATTCTAATTCAAACAATTCCTATTTAAATTAGAAAATTTCATTATTTAAAAGAATAGTCTAATTTAAATAATTATGAATAATTAGGACTGAAATAAATTATTCAAATACTAAATTTAAATAATTAATTATCCAAAATCTTAGTAAGACCATGACCATTCATATTATATGTATCCTCGTAAGGTATCCATAATAAGATGAATGACTTAATTTCGTTTTACCTTTCAATTATTTTATCCAAAGTTTCATAATTTCTCCAGTCGAAAATTCATTCATTTTGTAACACATACAAATAGAATATCATCCGGTTACCATGTCTATCTAGATGATTAAGGCCTTATTATATTTTCTAATACCCATATAATACTTTTGAAAGGATAATATTGACTCTTTGTTAGAGAGCTATAGATTTTGTGTTTGTAGATTATGCTCTCATTAAATATACGTTGCATCTCTATCATACTAATAATAGAACATTTTTTCATCAAAACTCCTACTTTTAGCATATTAAAAGATCCAAGCTATCAACATGGAGTCAAGAGTCCACTTTAAGATTAAGATGATATATGAATGATTATCAAAATAAATTGATCTAAGTAAAAGAGAATTATTATTAAGCCAATTCAACTTTAGGTCCATGGTTGCTGTAGACCGAAATGCTTCTCTAAAACAGTAGACGTTTGTAGTATAGAAAAGTAGTTGTATCTACAAAGAGATGAAAATTTGTAACTCAGGAGATTGAAGGCAAGCAGTTTTTCAAAATAAAGTTTAAAATAAAAGAATCTCATGTATGTTTCGCAACTAGTATAAAATTTTAACCCTAATTAAATTATATCAAGCGTTTGATTTATTACATCTTTTCTCATTAATTGCAAACACTTTTGCTATTTTTATAAGTCGACCAAGAGCGACAATATAGCAAGGCATAATGCAATAAGGGTTTTCCTATAAAAGTAGCAAAATAATCATCTTTCACTAATGATTAAGTGCACTAATTATGAAAATTATAACTGTTGTTACTACAATTATAATTAACATAATTTTAAGATAGAAAAGATAATAACAAACTAAAATTAATATATTTTTAATGGAATAAATTATTGCGTTAATTTCAGCAGCAGTTTGTCTTATTAAATGGTCTAAGAATACACTATATCATCTTTGTTGACAATAAATCAAGCATTATTATGCATTTACTGTACCAATCCATGTCTATAATGCAACAGAAACTCAACTTAATAAATGAGCATGACTTCAGTATTATTAATATTAATTATGCAACAAAATTAAATTGTATAAAGAAAGTATGACTAAATTTATGCGAGAATTAGACAACAAAACAACATTAATAATTATTATTAAAAACTTGAAAAATATAATTTATTCCATAAAATATAAGCATTACAATATAGATATTAAGATAAAATTCATACCAGAGGACCATGCATATAAAATCATCTCTCCGCCTCACCAAACTCTCTACACTAATTTAGACATTATTTTATTATTTTTAATAGGGTTGAAAGAGTACTCTAACAGTATATCCTCCCTAAGGGGATACTACTGAGTCAAACTTAGTAGTGGAGAAAAGCAAGAAAAGAATAGAAGAAGAAGAGATGGAAGAAGGCCAAAGGCCTTCAGGGGCGGCCTCGGTATTTATAGAGCTCAAAATGAGCTGTTCATACAAATTTTTAATTATTTTTACTATTAAAATTTTGAAAATAAACGGATCAAATTGATTCTTTTTTCTGTTTTTTTTCCACCCTTAAAATCGCCTATGGCGCAATGGTTAGAGGCAGAGAAACGAACGCGATCTGGTCCGCTCATTTTGCAATCCAATGGTCAAAATTTAATAAAGAAAGTGGTCCCAATGTGGCCAGTGGGTCCGTGAACTTTGACCGTCAAATTAGTCTAGGTCAGCAGATCAATGGCTAAAAAAATGACTTCAAGTGAATTTACCCACACGAGATCCAGCTAATCTGAAATTCCTGACTTACCTTGCAGCTTTGTCAACGCGTGTAACATTCTCGCCTATCAAACTTCGACACCTAGACTCCACTAACGACACACAGCTAATGCGTGACTGATGCTGTGACACACGGATGGCTACGATTCAACTGGCAGTACATCTGACGGTCCTCAGAGTGCCACGTGTCCAACATATCTAAATTTGATTTTTTTTTATGCATTTTGATGTTTGAATTTGCCCTTTTTTGCATTGTTTTGCTCTTTTTTCCTCCATATTTCAAATCCAAAATTCACAAACACACTAAAATTAATTATTTTACACAAAATATTTACAATAATTATTAAAAATATTTATTTTACATTAAAACATAAAAAAAATAATTACAAACTTTTAAAATTTTAGTCTCTTCTGGTTGGACACTGACATAATTTTTAATACTTGGAAATATTTGTAGAAATTACTAAAAAATATTATAGAACATATTCACATACTTAAAACATATTACCAAACACATTAAGAGTTAAAATAATATTACCACACATTATTTTTATGGTTTTGACTATTTACAAACTAAACACTTATTTAACTCACCGAAACGACTCTAAAAATTACCAAAAATATTACTAAACATAAAAACACATTTTTAAATGCATTTACACACTAAGACACAAAAATACTAATTAAGACAAAATGCTATTAATTAAAGGGTTTAATGAGAAAAAATAGCATAACGAAATGATTTTATCCTTAAAAAATGTGCACTTTTATGGTCTCATCAGTCCAATTCAGTGTGCAACCTTTGCTAGATCTATTAGTCTAATATGTCTATCATAAAGTTAATCCACATTAATAACCAAGATAAATCACCTCCCTAATTGGACGTGAATTCCATTACAGTCTTATTATGTATGGAGTGCCCAGCTTTATATATAGACTGCTGCCTATATTATTTAGACTACTATTCCCTGAAATGGATCTATCTGTAAATGAACTCTATACATGCCCAATTTTTTAAGATTTAGTTCTTATAGTCACGGGTCATATATGTAATATAAGGACAATTATTAATACATGAAATAGTGACATTATTTATTTCACAAAAAATGTCATAAGTACAATTAAAGTATTATTACTTGGGACACTGTTCTTAACAATCTCCCATTTGCCCTAAAGAAGTAAATGTGATGTATTGCGCATTTTCATGCCTTGCACAAAACCCCTTACTACCAAGCCATAGTAAAAAGATATGTAAGGATGTTTTCAAATACTAATTAGCAAAATCATCATATTACCACTCTATAATGCTTTTAATAGTATGATACATCCTATCGATACATTTACTCCTCTTGTAGTGTCTTGAATCATTGGTATTATTAATAGTCATAGTAATTCGCAATAAAAATCTATAGATTTATCTACACCACAGACTACTTCAAGATCTCCAAGGAAATTTCCTCATGGCAAGTTTGACACACCGTATTATATTACATTATATTGTATTATATTGTATACAAAAAATACAATTTAATACAATACAATACGGTGTGCCAAGCAAGCCCTAAGCCATATAATTTCTTTGGATGCCTCAATAGCAACCACATATTGGGCCTTCATAGTAGAATCATCAATATAAGATTGTTTGATAATACTCCCACTTTGGCTCTACCTCTTAAGAGTAAGTACATACCCTAAAGTCGATTCCTTCGAATCCTTATTTGACTAAAAGTCCAAATCTATGTATCTTATAGATGTTAGGTAATCTCCGAAATACATTAGCATATAATTCCTTTTTAGCTTAAGATATTTGAGTTATATGCTTAACTGCCTGCTAATGTTTTGACCTAGTATTCAACCGATACCGACTTGCTATCCCAACTACATAAGAAATATTTGCTCTCATGCAAAGCATTATATGTTGGAAATATTAATTCTATGACGCAACAAAATTGTAAAATTTTTTCTAATCACCTAGAATCACACTCATGTTGCTATAAACAATAAATAGAATTATACTTAAACGTACCTGTTGATGAACTGAAAGCAACACGTCTAACTAAAAAAATCTCAACCTTTAGATCTTCAATGTTGTTGTTCTTCCTTCTAGTTGTCGTGTGTGTGGGCACAACTCAATAGAAACTTACAACAGATTCTCCTCGAATTTTTCTTTCTCTAAAAGATGTACAATAGCACTCTTTTTAGACTTAGAATAAATGAGAAGAAGAGGAAGAGGCACCTATTTATAGACTTTATAATAGGAGATAGAAGTCTATCAGAATTAAGAGAAGACTTTTCTCTCTCCTCCCCTAGACCCACATACCACCTACAATGATTTCCCTATCACTATGCACATCTATCACAATTAGAGGAAGATTCAAATCCTAGCCAATCACAGTGTAAGGTTTTTATGATTAACTACATCATCTAGGATAATTCTCTTTCAAATAATTCTATTTAAATTAGATTGCAATTATTCTAGATAATTTTGCTAATGTAAATAGTTATGAATAATTATCCTTTATTCAAATTCAAATACAATTAGGATTTAAATTAATTATCACAAAATCGTAATAAATAAATTGAATAAATACTATCTTGAAATCAATTAATTATTTAAATAATTAATTAACCTATTTCTATAACTATCCCTCTGATAGGCGCATACAGTTCTTCTGGACTAGGCTAGGTCCTACACATGGTCCAACTGGATTGTAGAGCTTACACATTGATAGGTCTAGTAACCCGTCTGACATAAACTCCTATATTACATGTGGTAAACCACATTTTACACAACTAGTCAAGGAATTCGTAAGCTAACATTAGGACCCAATATACATAAGTTATCAATCTCTAATAAGAATAGATAAATTGATCCATGATTAATTATCTAGTTAATTATTTACTTTGATGTCACTCTACTAAAGAACTAAAGCTACACTCTTGAGAATATATCATATTACGAGACTTTATTTATTAGTCTTGTCCGTGACTTCTCATGCATATGTGTATGCCCATAGGTTATCTATAACAGATGAAGGACTTAGTTCCATTTTTCCTTCTGATTATTTTATCTCAAAGTTCTATTATTTCACTTATTTGAAAAATTCCATTTACAACAAATACAAATGGAATATCATCTAATTACCACAAGTATTTAGATGACCAAGGCCTTATTCTTTTCTAAATTCCTAAATAATGCCTTTGAAGGATAACAATAACTCTTTGTTAGAGAGCTATGGATTCTGTATTTATGAATTATGCTCTCATCAAATATAAGTTGCATCTCCAACATACTGACAATAGAGCCTTCGATCATCGAAACTCCTACCTTTAACATATCAAAAGACACAAGCTATAAACATTGAGTCATAAATTCACTTCAGAATTAAGATTACACATAGATGATTGTCAAAATGAATTGATTTAAGATAAATAGAATTATTTTTAAATCAATTATACTTTAAGTCTAGTCCGATGTACGACCACAATTAGGTCTACCATACCAATATGTCTACCATGAAATTAATCCGTTCTGATAGCCTAGATAAATTATCTCTTCACTTAGATGTAGATCCATATTATCATCTTATTATGTATAAAGTGCCTAGCTAAATACATAGACTGTGGACTATGTAATTTAGACTATTTATCTTAGTCTCATATTTATACCACATATAAACTTCATATATGCTCGATCCCAAGATTTGGTTATTGATGAGACTTAAAAACATGCATATTTTTTGAGGCTAAGTATCATCATTTAGCATTAATATTTCTCGTTTAATCTCTTAATTACAACATTTGTGTGTTAATTAGTATTTGTGTCCCTTAATGTGGAAATGTGTTTAAATATATGTTCTTTACGTGTTTTTATGTTAAGTATATTTTCGATAAATTTTAGAGTTGTTTTGTGTGTGAAATATTTGTTTCGTGTCCAATGAGCAAAAATCACTAATTTTCGTAAAGTAATTTTACTTTCGATCTTAGTGTATTTTATAATATGTTTTAAGTTTACAAATATGTTTTAATATATTTTTAGTAATTTCTAAAATTATTTTTGAGCCTTACATATTGTGTCTATATAAAACCAAACAGGTCCATTAATTTTACAAGTTTGTTCTTATTTTTAGTATATTTGGTGTGTTTTAATGTTATTTGAATATTTTTATTGATATTAAATTTGTAAAAATAATTAATTTTTCTTTAATTATTTGTTTTAAATTTGAAATCTAGAAGAAAAACAAAGCAAAATGAAAAAAATGGACAACAAATGCAAAAGAAAATCTTGCTTCAATGTTGCACCAGCATAACATTAGCAATAACAAAAAACGACTCAATGAGCTGATTCATGTAGGCAATAAACCAAAAGAAATAATAATAATAAATTAAATATTAAAATGATATAATAAATAATAAAATAACAAATAAAATATTATTTTTACTATTTAAATAATAGTCCACACCCCTAAGCAATCCAACCCCCTCCTCTTCCTCTTCTTTTCTTTCTTCAAGCTCAACAATCTTCCATTTTTGAGGAGATACTAGTAATGTACTCCTTCAATTCCACTTTTAATATTTAAATAATGTTTGAAATAGTATAGAGAGTCTGGTAAGATAGAGAGATGTTCTTATATGTATAGTAGTTTAGTATGATTTCTAACTCTATATTTGTACTGTAATGTTTATATTTTTATGAAAAAAAAAATTTTCTATGTTTTTTAGTAGTTATCGCTGATTTTATTGTGTTGTCCAGTTCTTGCATAAATTTAGTCATGTTTTCTTTATGTAATTTAATTGTGTTGCATAATTAATATTAATAATACTGAAATCATGATTGTTTATTAAGTTGAGTTTGTGCTGCATTATAGACATAAACTGGCATAGTAAATCCTTAATAATGCTTGATTTGTTGTCAACAAAGGATGATAGAGTGTATTATTAAACCATTTAATAAGACAAGATTCTACTAGAATTAACGTAAAAATCTATTCCATTTAAAATATATTAATTTTGATTTGCTATTATGTTTTCTATCTTAAAATTATGTTAGTTATAATTATAATGACAGCGGTTATAATTGTCACAACTAGTGCACCAAATCACTAGTAAGAGGTGACTATTTTATTGTTTTTATGGGATGTGCTTGTTGCAAAAGTAGTACGCAGTAGAAATTTAAAATTTTTTTATACCAGAGTATTTTTCAAAACACAAGTTTAACATGCTACATACATAAATTAACTAGATCTTACTAACCTTGTTTGCCAAAAAGCTCCAGCAATCCGTGAAGAGAAGAACGTTCCAGAAGAGCCTTAACCAACTAGTCTTCTTTATTATTCTCTATCCATGATTAGAGTGCATGTGGACGCACAATGTACAGCTCTTTCCTGGTAACTCTCCTTCCAACCAATTGAGAAAACCCAGAACTAAAGTCTGTGATTTGTGAACAATAGCTCTCAAGGAAGTTTCAGAGTGCTTCCTCTAGATTTCTCAACTGATCTTAATAACTTATGAGTCTCACTCCCTATTTATAGAATTTGGGCCCAAGGGTTAGTCCTTATCAGATAAGGCCTCAAAAAAATTCAAATTTAGATCAATATCTGATAAAATTGCATAAAAACACGTGATCAAATTATCGTTTAGTCGGTAAGCCAAACTAACAGATTGGCCTACCAAGCTCACTCTATCGGCAGGCCGAACCTGAAGACCGGCCTGCTGAACTTACAATAAATGATCCCTGTGAATCTTTTATTTTCCACCCAAGATTCTTAGGATAAAGCCTCAGTTTTAATTCAAATAACTCAATAGAGAAGTTATTTGATTAAAACAACAGTATCTAGATAATATCTAGGAATATAAATATTTCTGATAATTTAACAAGTTTATTTTAAATTAATTTTTCATAAAATTAATTCAACCGATAAATAGACATGAATTATTTGATCCTATCGAATTTTAGTCAATCTAACAATTTAACATAAGTCACCAATTTATAAGAAAAGCACGTCGTATCATTACATGATTTATTACGAGCCAACAAAGAGGACCTGATGGACTTATATAGTTCAAGCTCTCAATAATTATAAAACCTAATATCCCATATCTACATTTCATAATTATCAACTCTAAGGCTACTTCACTAAAAGTTTAGAGCTATACTCTCGAACTATATAGAATTACGAAGCTCGAATACCTAAGTCTCCATAAATATCATAATGTATCGTATCCCCATAGGATATTCATAATTGGCTTAAAGATAAATTCTGTCTTACCTTTCCGATTATTTTTCTCTTGTGTTCTATTATCTCACCATCGAAAACTTACCTTCTAAAGACGGTATACCATTCAGTTACACATTTGTATCCAAACGGTTGAGCGCTCCAGTCTTCCAATTACAAGATAGCGCATATAAGAGGATATCATCAACTCCTAACGAGGAGATATAGATTCCGTATCTATAGATAACAAGTCTACGCTATCAAGAGTCATGTCTCCAACATACCAATATGCGCACCATCATTAAATATGGATGTCACCCTTTGATATATCAAAAGACATAAGCCAAGGCAATGGGCCCATTATTCATCTTAAGCTTAAGATACAACACATATGATTGTCTAAAGTGAATTGATTTGCTAAGACAGAAATATTAATCCAAATCAATTACACTTTACGTCTCGATCCAATGCATCATCACCTATGACAATGCACCAATGTTTCTATTCGTAGAGTCCAACTTTGATGGCCAAAACAAACCCTCTCCTATTAGGAATATAATCAACATAGCAATCTTTGCATGAATAAAGTGCCCAACTTTATTCCCTCGATTGCGGATCTTATGATTTAGACCATCACCTTTAGAATCATGTCTTTCGCATAATCTGTCCATCATATGCCTGATTCTAAAAGTTTAAACCGACATTTTCAAACTTTTGTTTGCTTATTAGACATTCAACAAATATGAACGTAAATAGGACAACAATTTGGTACATGAATAATAAATAAACTCTTTATTGTTAAAAATGTCTCCAAATACATATTATATTTTTACTCCCTAGTGCATATATGTTTAATAGTCCCTTATTGCAATATGGCTTGCTATATTATCGCTCTCAGAGAACTCGTAGAAATAATAAACGTGATTGTTTTAAACGAGAAAATATTTAAAATTTCAAATGCTTTAGAAAACTTGTAAATAGAATTAAATTCCATAATAGTTATGAAACATACAAGGGATTCTCAACACTTTACCAAGTTTAGTTTTATATTTTAAATTTTAAATCAAAAATCATAAACTAATCCTAGCATAATATACATAAGACTCTCATTGCTGAAGCATTAGGATTTTTTTTCCATGTACTCTCTTTGTTTTTAATGTCTAAAAAACAATCATCTCTAGAAAGAGTGATTCCATGCTGAATAGATTGAAAACCTTTCTTAAAATTTTAAATTGCAAACCTCTCTAGAACTTTATCTATATACATGCTTTTAGAATAAAGCTATTATTTCATTTTTATTGTTGCAAGACAGCTGAATTCCCATAACACAATTAGCTTTTACCATAACCTTTATGTCAAATAGTTTAAATAACCAAATTTTGACCAATGATATTGTGCCTACATCATTTGCAATGAGTAGAATGTCATCTACATAGAGTATCAAAATAAGTACCTTTGGATCTATCCACATATAAACTCCATCTATACCCAATTCCAAGATTTGGTTCTGATAGTAACCTATCACATCTTTACTAATATACAGTCATTAATATAAAAGTAATATGAAAGCCATTATTAATACATGAAATAGTTGCATTATTATTTATTTCATAAAAATGTAATAAATACAATTAAAGTATTTATTCCTTAAGGCATCATTCCTATCATGCGCCTGACATAACCGCGAAGGTGGTTGAAGATTATCCAGATCACAATCAACTTCAATGGCTATGGTTGTGCTAGGTTGGCAGAAGAGGAGGAGGAGAGGACATGGAAAACAGAGCAAGAGTGTTGGGATCTGATTTGAAGAAGCCCAAATCAGGCCAAATCAAAAGCCCAATTGGGCTAGGCAAATGGCCAAAATAGTGTAGCATGCGGAACAAAGTTAACTATGTTAATTTAGTGCTCCTTATGATAATATCAAACGACTCAATTCGGTTCAGTTTATTCCAGTCATTAAGTTTGACTTTCCAGTCGTCAAAGTCAATGTGCTTGCCTGGTAGTAAAGTGGTCGATTTGAGGAAGGAAATTGCCAAATAGAGGTTAGAACCCACTAAGTCGAACAGTTACCCTAGTAAAGATAGTAAGTTTTTGTTGTTTTTAATATGGTTCATTTATCCAAAGGCTATATACTTAAGGATCGTCTCAGGTTAAAACTTTTATTAAAAAAAGAGAGAAATTTAAAGATACAATCATCAATATTATAGCGATCTTTTTTTAGCTGAAACATGTTTATAAATAGTGAATTGATGGTTTAAATATGAGCTTGTTTAGCCAAAGGATATAAGTGTCACGCCCCGGAGTACGGGAGGTGACATGGTGGTTTAATTAAGTTAAATAGATAAAGATTTAGTTAAAAACAAGGTTTTAGAGTCAAATTTATAAGTAAAAATGTGATAATTAGAAAATCGTTTGAATAGAATAAGTTAAAGGAATAAAATGAATCATCATAATAATTAAACAAATAGAAAGAACATTAAAATAATAAAATAATTAATTATGGGGTGGAACGCGTATGAGTCCCACTGGCCCACATATTGTGCACACACATATGATACTGACAATATTATGATACAACCATAGTCCAAAATAAAAGAGAAGTTAAATTCTTACAAGCCTTGAATTGTAAATTAACCTACCAAATACTTCTACTGATCATAAGTCTGGTCAGCGGACTCTTCTCCAATCCTATGCTGATATCCACCTAGGGTTAAGATTTTAAAACAAATGAAAATGTGAGCAAAAGGCTCAGTAGGACTATATTTAGAAATTATTTAACTTTAAAAAAAAATTCTTAAAATCAGATAAACATGTAGAAACGAACTGGAACCATCAACAAATAGATAATTAAATGAGAAATTCAATAAAATATAAACTTCCAAAAATAATTCAAATAAATCAACCAGAAAGAATATTGTTTCCCTTTCCTGGGCAAACCATATGTAATTCACGACCGTAGTGGTCCAGCTGGGTTTCGGGACCTGCCCCCAAGGTTGTTCACTACACAACCCGATCTCTAAGATGGCATCATGCCCTAAAATATATATATATATATACATATATATCTTTCTGATTTATAAAATCTCTTCTTTACCAGATATAATCATGTATGTTCATTATGAAGTTTATTATAGAATCCGTCTCAATCCACTGTTTCAGAAAACAGATAATGAAAATCCTTTATCAACAAGTCATTTGAATACATTTTTATAGAAATCCTTTTTAGGCCAAAGCATTTTAAAATCGGCTACCAAAGAAAGGGGTAGAAGTCCTACCTCAATACTCGTACCGGTGTCCCACACCGTAATCCCGGTCCACTATACGTTAGCTCCGCAGATCCACGCACAAATCCTAAATGCATAGTAACTTAGCCCATTAGCATCT
>CAMOHE010049891.1:0-54239 GCA_946598075.1 Artocarpus hirsutus | reverse complement strand
ACTCAAGGTATGCTTTGGGGTCACTTTTTCCTTGAAACGCTAGAATTTCATCTTGATACTTTCCAAGTTGTCGTCTACCCGGTTCCTAGCTTCTCTCCCTTGACCAAATCTCCTATGGTGGCTTAAGTTCATCCAAATCCTCCACTTCCCATTGGTACAACCTACTCCTCCTTGGGGCATTTGGAGCAATTAGTGGTTGCCCCCATTGTGTTCCTTCTTCTACCCTATCCAACTTATCATGGATTTGATCTAACTCAATCCTCAACATCCATCTCATCTACCCCTTGAATGCCTGCATTTGCAAATTTGGTCCAACAGGTGGTTGAACCTCTTCATTTGTGTTATTCTCCTGATTTTGAGACATGACTGAATTCTGTAAAAGAAAGTTAGAATGATATAGAAAGGAACCTCACCACACTCCCTCACGTGTTTCACTCGAAATAAAATGATTCACTCAATTAATTTGGCTTTTACCCTCTACTATGCTCACTCTCTCTACATTTTTCCACTCGTATTCTTCTTTTGGTTCTTTCAAATCTAATCAAACAATAACAAGAAGGATTCAGGTAGCAAGTTAAGGTAAGAGAAAAACCAAATGAATCAAATTTGGCCACAGATTTTGATGAATTTTCTCACTCAAGTGTGGGGTTTTGGCAAAAAGGGATCTAAGACGTAAGAAACAAGAATAGAACAAAAAATTTTTTTTTTTTTCAGATCCTCTTGACTTTTGTTTTCTTCCTTCTTTTCTTTTGTTTTCTTTCCCCTCTTTTCCTTTCTCTTTCTTTTTTTATATAATTCGGCAAGAAACCACTAGAACAAATTAAGATTGTAAGGTGGGGTCACAAGACGAAATCCATAATGTCAAACTAGAATTGCGATATCAAGATTAGAACAATCCCCCAAAAGAAACCAAAAAAAAAACTAAAGAGTCAATGCAGAATCCTAAAGAAATTCAAGAACAAAAGAAAAATAAAAGAAGAAAAAAATTTTGTAACTTTAGAAACTAAAAGAGCAATTCGGGTTTGACTCTTTAAAGACTAGAGAAACAATTCAAGAACCACTAATGATGATTTCAAGAAACCCTAAAGAACCAAATTCAAAATATATGTATATATATATATTTTTTTGGCCGAATTGACACCCTAACCCTAATTCACGAATTTGGCCTGGAAATAGGAAAAAGGATAAGAAACCTGACAATCCTAGGCTCTAATACCAACTAATACAAACCACGCCAACCACATGACGAAACCCGATACCAAATCTGGAATTTTGAACCCTAAGACCTCTCAAGTTGACTGGAACCACGACCCGTTGCTTAGCAAAGCTCTAAGAACCTTGGTATGATGAAGATGCCACAAACGGGTATGGAAAGTCCTTTTGATAAGTCAATTGAATGCCACAAGGAATCCTTGATAAGTTTAGATAAGTTTCTTCAAGAACTCAAGAAGAATAACTTTCAATATGAATGATCATCAAAAAACTGAATTGCATAATCTGAAAGATGGCCTTATATGGCCGAAAATTCACATAGGGTTTCTATTTAAATGTAAAATTCCTAATCTACCCTTAACGAAAGTAACGCCTAAATAAACCATAGGATGGAATTATTTAACTTAAGATTCCTTCCTCCTAATCACGCCTATAATAAAAGCCTAAACAAATATTCTAAATTTCAAATTCTGAAACTGAAACTTAAACTAAATTAAGATTACAAAGAATTCAAATCTTGAACAAAGAATTCAAATCTCGAATCTTGAATCTTGAATCTCAACTTGATTCTTTGCTGGACACACCACTACTACATGTGTATGTGTACGGAATGAACATGCAAGTTGGAGATGCAAGGACTCAATGCATGAGTACGACACTCAATGCGCGTGTACGGCTAATTGCCTCCCTTCTGGCTCTACTTTGATGAGCAAAACTTGCCTTTGTTCACCCTCAGTAATAAACACACTCTCTTCTTGTTGTAGAACTCTCTGGACCAAGTTATTTAGCTCTTCTTTGAATCTTTTAGCTTAAGCCCTCGTCACTGGGCCAACTAGAACTTGAACCGGATCATAAAAATTCCTTGCAGCCTTGATGTCCTCATCAGAGTGAGTACTCTAGTTTGAGAAACTCTGAAACTCCCTGTGAGCTATTGTTTAACATTAAGAACCTTAGCTCCAAGTCTTCTTATGTGGTTAGAAGGAGAGTCACTAGAGGAAGAGCTGAATGACATGTGACCACTCATACTCCGATCGTGGATAAAGAATAGAGAAGAAGACAAGTTGGTTAAGGCTATTCTAGAATGTTTTTCTTTACATGGATTCAAGCCCACTTCGGTATTCAAAGAGATATATAAGATCTATCATTAATTTATGTATTTAGCGTATCAAACTTGTGTTTTAGAAAATACTCTAATTTAAAATTTTTAAAATACTATTGGGTATCATTTTTCCAACAATTGGTATCAGAGCCTGGTTTTTACCTTGATTTTAGGTTTTGTGATCATTCTATATGCATGCATTATGTAATCTTATTCTCACCTATGCTTGAATTTATTTTTTGTAGAGAGTTTATACTCTAAGTTTCTATATAATTAAATGTTGTCATAAGATTATATAGTGAATGTTTATTAATTAATTATGGTTGATTAAATTTTTTTATTAATTATTTATTAATTAATCAATTTGTGTTGGTTATGGTTCCTTAGAGGTTAGATTGTGTATATAAGTTTTTCATGTATTTAGATGGCAGTCTATCATCACCATCGAGGACTTATTATTTTAATTTTAAATTTCAAAAATTTTTAAATTAAATAATCATTCAAATTGAAGATGGATCTAGAAGATGGAGATGATAGGAGTTCCATTGTTTTTCTGTGTTTCCAAATTTTTATGTTTTTGAATTGTTGAAAATAAGATTGAAAAACTACTTAAAAACTTTTTTATCGAAAAAATGTTGAGTTCACCACAGTTGGCATGTCAAACCCTTCAGGTCGACAGGTTGATTGTTGTAGACCAAGAGGTCGACAGTGGGGCAGAATGTGAGTTTAACTCGGTCCATAGGCCAAACCCTTAGGATCGACAAGCCGATGATCATAAACTGCAAGCTAACAAAGGGCATAACATTTTCTAGAAAAGGCATGTTTTTCAATGCAATTTTGGTTTTATTTTTGAGACAATTCTGAAAAACATAAAATTTTATGATGACCAGAAAAATAAACCTTTTGATCTATGAGGGATTAAAGAATAGAAGATGGATGCCACATGAAGAAAGATACAACTTGAAGATATAAGATGAAGAATCGATAATATGTTTCGATTCATCTTTTGTAATCGTTCTTTTCTTTTCTCTAAGTTGAAACCATGATATTAGGGCTATTTATTTATTATTTTGCTTGTGGCTTTCATGTTGCTTTGCTTGTATGCATTATAATATGATTTGCCATGTATGTTAATAGCATACCATGTAGAATATGGAGTGCTGCTCATTAAAAATTGTTCTTGTATGTTAACATAAAACCTTGACTTTTAAAATATTGAGTGGGAGAAGGTTTTCGAAGGCAGAACCTACAACCTCCATTGTTGGTCCATAGGCAGCACATGATAGTTTCGACCTCTAGGAAGGGATTTCATCATGTACCAGATTGGATCTCCAAAGGGATAATTTATTTTAGCATGATATATCATTGTACACCCCTAGCTGACGATTATAAATCATGGATAAAATAGTTGAAATGATGGTTATACACTCAAGATAAATTCTATTATTAACCTCACCTAGGAGCTCTGTTAATGAAATTAATAGCTTAAGAAAATGATTTTTAATATATGGTAGATTAGACGACATTAGATGCTCAGTCAGCATGCTGAAACCCCAGTTCGATAGGCCGATGATCATAGACCGGCAAACCAGATGAGAGGTTCGGTAGGCTATCAGTGGGGCAGAAATCTAGTGGCCCTAGCGGCAAGCCAAACTTATAGTTCGGCAGGCCGATCTATGATGATCAGTAGGCCGGTGGGTCATGACCGGTAGATCTATCACCCAGATCAGCATGCCGGTAGAGAGTTGAAAATTTTTCTAGAACAAGTGTAGTTTTTAGTACAGTTTTAATTTTATTTTTGGGACAATTATGAGAAACATTACATTTGGATATGATAGGAAATATGGAGTATTTAATTCATATGGGATTGAAGATTTGAAAATGGGATTTACATGAAGAAGGATACAGCTTGAGGATTCAAGGACGAACAATCGATAAGATGTTTCGATTATTCTCTTGTAATCTTTGTTTTTCTATTCTCTAAACTGTTATTTATTATTATTTTGCTTGTAGGTTTGCTTGATTGCTTTGCTTGTCTGCATTATAATATGATTTGCCATGTATATTGATAACATGTCATATAGATAGGGAGTACCGCTCATATTAAAATTGGTCATGCATGTCTTTTAAAATAAAACCTTGATTTCAAAAGATTGAGTGAGAAAAGGTTTTGGAAAAGGGGACCTAAGGCCTCCATCATTGGTCCGTAGGAAGAACATGGTGGTCCCAAACCCTAAGAATGGATTTCTATCATGTACTAGATTGGATCTCTTGCATGATTTATGGTTGCACACCCTAGGTGGTGATTGTAAATCGTAGATAAAATATTAAAACGATGATTATACACTTATGTCAATTTTATTATTAACCTCCCCTAGGAGCTCTGTTAATTACTTGACAAAAATCTATTAACCAGAGAGAATTATAATGATTGGAAATGAAGCCGGAATATCGTCCTCTCCTTTAGAAACTAAAATTTTTGCTGACAACCCCTTGTCTTCCCAAGCCTACGGGAGACTCCACTAATGAGCAATTCTAAGTGTATGATTGCTAGAAAGATGCAAACGATCAAGCCCGCTGCTATGTTATGGCCAGCATGAACAACATGTTGCATGCTCAATATGAGGATTATGAGATAGCTAAGTAGATCTTGGATAATCTAGAAGACATATTTGGAGGCCAAGCATTAACTAAGCAACAAGGGGCACTTTAGAAACTCTTAAAATATAAGTAGAGGCTAGAGACATCTGTAAAGGAGCACATGATGTTGGTCATGGGTTACCTCATAGAGGCTCAAACGAATGGAGCCGACATCGATGCTAAAACTTAGATGACTATGGTCTTTGAGACTCTGTCAAAGGAATTTATTTCGTTTAGAGCTACTTTTAATTTGAGCAATAAGAGGGATATGACCTTAACAAAATTAATGAAATAGTTATAGGAGTTTGAACTGCTAATTAGGGAGTCTCCTACTGGTGGCGAAGCCAACTTGGCAGCTACTTCTGGTTCCAATCCCAACTCTGGGAATGAAAAGAAGCAACAGGTCAAAAATGGGAAGTCTTCTATTCCTACTAACAACAAGAGCAAGAAGAAGAAGAAGAAGAACCCAAAGAAGCTTAAGTGCTTATTCTACAAGAAGGTCGAGCACATAAAGAAGCATTGCAAAGACTTCCTTTCCAAGAGAGGTAAGTGTGATCTTATGTGTTTAGAAACTTGTTTGGATGAGGAATCCAGTAGCATTTAGGTCATAGATTCTGATGTAACTAATCATATTTGTGTTTCTCTACAGGGGTTCAAAGAAACGAGAAGTCTGGTTCATGAAGACTTCACACTTCAGATGGGTGATGGATCCTTAGTCTTAGCTGAAGCAATGGAAGACGTCCATCTTTATTTTGATAATTAAAGGAATTTAATTTTACAAGATTGTTTTTATATTCCTAAATTCAAGAGGAATTTAATTTCCGTAGCTTGTTTATTTAAAGACTCCCATTTGGTTTCTTTTAATAATAAAGCGGTGATTCATAAAAAAAAAATTTTATCTATTCTGGATGGATGCAAAATAATCTATATTTTATCAAACCTAAGATGGACTTACTGCTTAATGCTGAGGTGAATGATAATAACTCTAAAAGACTTAAAACTTCTCACTCTAATAAGACTTATCTTTGGTAATTGCGCCTTGGTCATATTAACTTGAATAGGATTCAAACGTTGGTAAGGGGTGGACCTTTAAGTCACTTAAAGTTGGAATCTATACCTCAATCTGAATCTTGTTTGGAGGGTAAAATGAGGTCTAAGGGCAATAGGGCCAAAAGGGTTATAGAACTCATGCATAGTGATGTTTGCGGACCAATAAACATCCGGGCACGAGGATGGTATGAGTACTTCGTCACTTTTATTGATGATTACTCAAGGTATAGGTATGTATACCTGATGCACCACAAAAGCAAAACTTTTGACAAATTTAGGGAGTTTCGGGCTAAAGTTGAAAAATAATTAGGTAGACCCATAAAGGCACTTTGATCCAATTGAGGTGGAGAACACTTTTCTAATGAGTTTCTAGGACACTTATTAAAGAATGGGATTTTATCCCATTTGACTACGTGGGGCACTCAGCAGTAGAATGGCATAGCAGAGACAAGAAATAGGACTTTATTAGACATGGCAAGGTCCATGATAAGTTATTCATCATTGCCTTTATCCTTTTGGGGATATGCACTATAAGCCGCATATTATCTTTTGAACAATGTGCCTTCAAAATTGGTCCATAAAACTCCTCACTAGTTGTGGACAGATAGAAAGACATCCTCAAATCATATTTGCATATAAGAATGTTCGACTCATGTCCTATTTAAGGATGTGAATAAGTTGGAACCACGTTTGGAAGTTTGCGTGTTTGTAGGATATCCAAAAGGGACTAAAGGGGGTTATTTCTATAACCCAAAGGAAAATAAAGTCGTGGTTTCAACTAATGCAACTTTCCTTGAGGAGAGTTACAAGGACAACTTTAAGCCTCAAAGCAAAGTGGTGCTTAAGGAGTTAAGGAGTGATCCAATCACTTTAGAGGTTCCAAATAAAACCGTTTCGATCAGTATAGAAAAACCAAATGAATCCAAACAACAACCTAAGGGGCTTTGATGTAGTGGGAGGATTGGGCGTCAACCTGAGAGGTATATGTTTAATGGTGAGGTCTTTTTGGCTAAACTGGATGAACATGACAGGGATCCTTATACTTATGTAGAGGCTATGGAGGATGTTGATTCGAAACTCTGGACAGAGGCCATGAACACAAAGATGAAGTCTATGGAGACTAATCAGGACTGGGAGCTTGTGGATCTTCCCGAAGGGGTTAAACCTATAGGGTGTAAGTGGATCTATAAGGAAAATGAGGAGTGGATGGAAAGTTTGAAACCTATAAGGCTAGAATAGTAGCTGAGGATTACACGCAAAAGGAAGAAATCAATTACAAGGAAACCTTTTCGCCTTTAGCGATGCTTAAGTCCATCCAGATTATCTTGTCGATAGCTGGCACTCTCGACTACAAGATTTGGCGGATGGATGTCAAGACGGCTTTTCTAAATGGCTATCTTGATGAGTCCATTTATATGGAACAACCAAACGGGTTCAAGGTCAAGGGTCAAAAGGGTAAGGTTTGTAAGTTGCTAAAGTCAATTTATGGACTTAAGCAAGCTTTCCGTTCTTGGAACATAAAATTTGATCAAGTGATTAAGATTATGGGTTCTCACAAAATGTGGATGAGCCATTTGTTTACAAACACATTAAGGATAGGAAGGTGGTTTTTCTGCTACTCTATGTAGATGATATACTGCTAATTGGCAATGACATTGGGGCATTGTCATCAGTCAAATTATGGTTGACCAAGCAGTTTGACATGAAGGACTTGGGTAAGGCTAATTTTGTTCTCAGTATCCAAATCTTTTGGGATAGGAAGAACAAAGTGATAGCTTTGTCCCAGGCCTACAACATAGATAAAATTCTCAAGAGGTTTGCAATACAGGATTCCAAGAAAGTTAGGCAACCATCTAGGTCTAGAATTACTCTTTCTAAGAAAGACTCTCCAAAGTCTGAGGAAGAAAGAGAATACATGAAGAAGGTACCTTATGCTTCAGCAGCAAGTAGTCTCATGTATGCCATGTTTTGCACATGACCAAATATTTGTTATGTGGTTTGGAATTGTAAGGCGATTTTAGACAAATCTGGGACCAAACCACTGGGCTGCGGTTAAGCATATTTTCAAGTACCTAAGAAGGACTCGAGGGTATATGCTTGTGCATTCGGGTGAGGATTTGACTCCTCTAGAATACACTGACTCAGATTTTCAATCCTGTCTAGATTCTAGGAGATCAACTTTGGGTTTTGTGTTTACTCTAGGCGGTGGTGCCATCAGTTGGAGAAGTGTAAAGCAAGATTGCACATCGAATTCAACAAAGGAGGTCAAGTATGTGGCAGCTAGTGATGCTTCAAAAGAAGCAATGTGGCTCTGTAAGTTCCTTGGGGATCTTGAGGTAGTTCCTGGTATAAATAAGGCGGTATCATTGTACTGTGATAACAGTGCGGTAGTAGTTAATGCTAAGGAACCAAGATTTCACAAGAAGAGTAAACATATTGATCGAAAGTATCATGTGATAAAGGACTTCTTAATGGCGGGCAAAATCATGCAAAATCACATCAGAGGATAATTTAGCTGATTCATTCATGAAGACACTTACTGGGAGAGTCTTCGAGAGGCATGTGGAAGCTATGCGGATGCGAGATTTGTCATATTTACTCACTTAGTGCAAGTAGGAGATTGTTAGATGTGTATGCCCTAAGGAGTAAAAATGTAATATGTTGTTAGAGACATTTTTATCAATAAAGAATTCATTTATTATTTATATATACCAAATATTATCCTCTTTACATTCATTTTTGTTGAATGTATGTTAAGTAAACAATACTCTAAGACTGTTGGTCTAAACCTTTAAGAATTTGGCATAGATGGACAGATTATGCAGAAGACAGGATTCTTAAGGTAACGGTCTAATCATAAGATCCACAATCAAGGGAATAAAGTTAGGTGCTTTATTCATGTAAAGATTGTTATGTTGTCTATATCCCTATTAGGAGATGATTTCTCTTAACCATCGGAGGTGAACTCCATGAATAGAAACATTGGCATGTTGTCATAGGTGACGATGTGTTAGATCAGGACATAAAGTGAATTGATTTGGATTAATAATTCTATCTCAGTAAATTGATTCACTTTTGACAATCATTTGTATTGTATATTAATCCTAAGATGAATAGTGGGCCCGTTGTCTTAACTTGTGTCTTTTGATGTACCAAAGGATGACACCCACATTTTAATGGGGGTATGCATGCCAGTACGTTGGAGGCATAACTCTTGATAGCGTAGACCTATTATTTATAGATATAGAATCCATAGCTCTTCTTTCAGAGTAGTGATATCCTCCTATATACGTTATCCTATAATTGGAAAACTAGAGCGCTCAACCATTTGGATACATAGGTGTAACCGAATGGTATACTATCTTTGGATGTTAAGTTTTTTGATGGTGAGATAATTGAACATAAGATAAAAATAATGAGGAAGGTAAGACAGATCTTGTCGTTAAGCCAATTATGGATAATCTTATAAGGATATGATAGACTATGATATGTCATGGAGACTTAACTATATGGACTTCATAATTCTATATAGTTCAAAAGTGCAGCACCAAGCTTTTAGAGGAGTAGCATAGGAGTTGACAATCATGAAATGTAGATCTACAATATTGGGTTTCATAATTATCGGGAGCTTGAACTATATAGGTCCGTTTGGTCCCCTTTGCTAGCTCACAAAATCCTATAATAATACGACATGTTTCTCCAATAATTGGTGACTTATGTCGAATTTATTAGATTGGTTGAAATTTGAAAGAATCAAATAATTTATGTCTGTTTATTGGTTGAATTAATTTTGTGACAAAATTAATTCAAGATAAGCTTGTTGAAGTATTAGGATCGGATAATTCTTGTCTGTTTATCAGTTGATTTAATTTTAAATAAATTAAATCACGATAAACTTATAGAATTATTAGGAATTCATTTATTTTCCTAGAGATTATCTAGATAAAGTTGTTTTAATTAGATAACTTCTCTATTGAGTTTTTTGAGTTAAAACTAAGACTTTATCCTATAGAATCTCAAGTGAAAAATAAAAGATTTATTAAAATTTTTATCGACAGTTCGGTGTGTCAATCTTCAAGTTCAGCCTATGATGGGGCAAATTCGGCGTGCCGGTTAGACAGATCGGCATGCCGATCACGCAATAAAAAGACCATGTGTTTTCATGCAGATTTCATTAGATATTGATCTAAATTTTATTTGATTCAAATTTTGAGGCATTATCTTATAAAGACTGACTCTTGGACCCAACCTCTATAAAAAGGGAGTGAGTCTCATTATTATTTAGATCAATTGAGAGACTAAGAGTAACACTCTACAAGTGAGATTCTAAAACTCCCTGAGAGCTCTAGTTCACAAATCACAAACACTAGCTTTGGGTTCTCTAAATTGGTTGGAAGGAGAGTCACTTAGTGGAAGAGCTGTACGTGTGAGCCCACACTCACTCCGATCGTGGATAGAGAATAGCAAAGAAGGCTAGTTGATTGAGGTCCTTCTGGAACGTTACTTCTCTTCACTAATTGTAGGAGCTTTTCGGCACACAGAGGTTAGTAAGATCTGGTTAATTTATGCATATAGCATCTCAAACTTGTGTTTTTGAAAAATACTCTGATATAAAATTTTTAAAATTCTGTTGCATACTATTTTTCCAACAGGCTTCTGTAAAAACCGTCATGGAAGCATCATTTTCCCCTTTAAATTTTTGAAATTTGCGCCTACCCCCCATTTTGTGTGTGCACCCTCTCTCACCAAATTCCTCTCTCTCTCTCTCTCTCTAAAATCCCTATCTCTCTCTTTACCGCCATCACCTCCACTGTCGTCGCCTCCGCCGCCATCGCCTACTCAACTCCGATAAGCTCCCCCTCCCTCTATCTCTCCTCTTCCCCCTCCCTCTCTCTTTCCCCTCGCCCTTGCCCCTCACCCCTCCCCACCCACTACCCCTCACCCTCTAACCATGGCCCCCACCTACGGCCCCTCACACCACTCACCCCCATCACCCCTCACCCCTCACCCCACCCACCCCCCTCGCCCCTTGCCCCATTCGCCCCCTCACCACCCACCCAAGGCCCCTACCCACACCCTTGTCCCCCTCACCCATGGCCCCCACCCACCCACCTAACCCCTTGCCCCATTGCCCCCTCGCCCACTACCCACAGCCCCCAGCAACCCCCTTGCCCCACCCGCACCCTCGCCCCCCCACCCACCCCCTTGGCCCCACTCCCCACCCCCCCACCCGTCCATTGGCCCCCCCACCCACGGCCCCCACCCACCCCCTACCTGCCCCCTCGCTCCTTCCCCCCCATTCACGGCCACTACCCACCCCCCTCATCCCTCACCCCCTACCTACGGCCCCCACCCACCCACTCAGTCCCTAGCCCCTTGCCCCCCCCTCCCCCACCCCCCGCCCCCCACTCACTGTCCCTAACCACCCCCTAGCCGCCCCACCAGCCCTACCCACCCACCTGGCCTCCCTCGCCCTAACCTTGCCCCCTGCCCGCCCCACCCACCCACCTCCCCCCCCAATCATATATGTGTAATATGTGAAATTATGTAATTAAAATTATAAATTTGTAAATATGTGTAATATGTAAAATTATGTGAATATGTGAAAATGTGTAGTTGAAATTGTAAACTTGTAAATATATGACATTATGTGTAGATATGAAATTGGGAACTTGATATTCACAAACTTGTGAATATGTAAACATGTGAATTTCTGAAATTATGTGAATATGTTAATATGTGTAATATGTGAAATTGTGTAATTGAAATTCTAAATTTGTGAATATGTGTAATATGTGAAGTTATATAAATATATGTAATATGTGAAATTATATGAGTATGTGTAATTTGTGAAATTATATATGTAATTGAAATTGTAAATTTGTGAATATGTGTAATTTGTGAAATTATATGAATATGTGAAATTGTGTAATTGAAAATGTATGAAGATGAATATGTGAAGATGTGAATATGTCTAATATGTGATTAATATTACTATGTATGTGTTAGTTTCTGCTTACTTTGCACATGTACAATGTCTTATGAGATCGATAGTGACTAGTACGAGGACGAGTACAAAGAGTGCACTCCATCTTCATCACAATATAGCAAGAAAAACCAACGTAGTAAGCCACGAAGGCAAACCGAATTTGATCCGAAACTAGACTTTGAGCGAAGGGCTACGTTGATTAAAAAAATTCATTGAATGAGAAAGAAAGGATTAAGAATTGAAGTGACTTTTGATTCAAAAGGCCAACTAGAAGGAGCACCCGGCCATGAATTAAGTAGTTGGATCAAAGTCCTTAGTTGAGAGCACATTTTGATATGGACAAAAGATTGGAGGTCTAAGGATTTGTGTATAGTAAAAGATATGATTTGGAGAGAGATATACGAAGCTTTCACAATTGAGGATTGGTATAGGAAAAGGGAATTGAAGGTTTGTGGCGAATTAGCAAATGCATTTAGATCTGACCTCTACGTTACCTTCGTATAGCCATACCTTTCCATTTTGGAGGAGGATGAAAATGTATATAAACGGCCTCCTAGGAGGAGGATGAAAATATATATAAACGGCCTCCTACGATAGTATACTGTTACCCCTCCATAAACAATGACGATTGGCTAGCTTTTATGAGGTATCGACATTCCACTGAATTCCAACTGCTATCATCAAACATAAGAAAAATAAGAGTGGAAAATGAATACTGCTTTATGGTTGGCCAAGTCAAATACAGAGTGCTCGAGCAATCCTTGGTACGTTAATATTATCCTTATATTACATATATCAATTATTCTATCATTACTATGTTACTAACATAGCAAAACACAATTTGCTAAGACGAGCGTGCTACCAATACGGGAGGAGTTATGAGTAAAATCACGTCAAGGTCTCGATGGCCAATTTAAAAATCCAAAAAAAGTAGAAATTGGAAACTTGATTGTAAGTTTATTGAACGTGAACAATTAATTTGTAATTTAATACCAGTTGAAGGATCTTAAGAATAACATGGTTGTGTTGTCATTTTACAGGATGAATAAACGATGCAACAAAGTCAAGGGAGCTTCCAATCAGTCGATAACGATGACATTTTGACAAAGGCACTAGGAAAACTGAAACATTCAGGATGTGTGCACGGCCAATCAAAGTATGTGAAGCAGTCTTAATACTTCAACCTCCAATCAAGTACTTTGAAATTGAATTCCCAAATGTCAAAGATGCAGATGGAGATTGCAGAACTGCAAGGTCTTGTGACCGAGCTCATTTCCCAAGGACATGCCAAGTTGACAGATGATAGCATCTCACAACGCAATAGCTTCAAGGCTAGTTGTAACCCTCCCAATAATGTAGCAGAAGCTCCAGAAGTCCAATTGTTACCTCCTCGTCAAGAGCCCAAACAATGTAGGCTCTTTGTTAAGGATCGAATTAATGGTGGGTGTGCACTTATTACGCTTGGGAAGGTATGGATGGAGAGCCTTCCAACTGATACAGTTCATGGACGACTATTAGGTGAAGAAAACGTGCACGTTAGCATCACTACCATTAGAGTTAGAACAGCTGAATTGCCTATTCCAACACTTGAAGCAACAACTGTGGGTGAAGCAGCCGAAAGCTTTGTCGCATGGCCAAAGAGGTTAGTTGAAGTCATCGCATTGAGGAAGACGAGACGAGCACCTAGCCACATTCCACAAGATCTGAGCGAAAAGAAATGCCAAAAAAACAAAAGCTCTACAAAAGCAAGATAATCACAACCTAAGGTAGAACAAGAACATGAACAAACTGTTGCTAATGAGCAACTGCTTGCATTTAACTTCGCTTCAGTACCTCAAGAATTTATGCAGTTAGCTCTATACGCACATTCTTTCATACGTGATGGGTCGACGATTTAGTGCCTGGGACCGATAAATGTCACTAGTAATGAATTGCCTATCTATGTGGGGTATGAAGACATTTACTACTTCATCAACTTTAATGAAATTGGGGCAAACTATATCCTGGTATACCTTAAGTAATAACTCCATCCTTATTTCATATTCTTAAAATATAGGTGGAGTTGCAAGGTGCTTTCAAATAATTGACTGTATTGTTTTTTATTGTAGTTTTTTGGCAAAATATTGTGAACCTTAAGGCTTGGCACAAAATTTCAGCTTCATATCTCTAACTGTTGTTTCAAGTGCTAAAAAAGACCTATAGAGTGATCGTAGAAAGCCTGCCACATTCACTCTTCCACCTATTAGCTCAAGCACTGAGGGAGAAATTATTCTTCCTACCATACAATGTTGGAGAACATTGAATGTTGGCACTTATTTCACCATGAGCATCAAATATATTGGTTTGACCCCCTCAGACACCCACAACATGAGGATTTCGTATCAGTCATGAGATTATAAGTATCAATGTTCTCTTATAAAATTAACTGCTTTTAGTTCCACATAATTATATGGTCTATTAATTCATTTAAACATGACACATTGTTAGGGTGCTTAACAATTTGAAGCTTCAAGCAGGAAGCGGTGTCACAAACCAACCAAACAGAACGCTATATTCTAAACGTAAGTGTCCAAGACAACAAGGATACGTAGAATGTGGCTTTTTTATTCTATGTTTCGTATAGGATATAATTAAATGTGGCATACAAGCCTTAGGGAAAAAAAGATTTTTATACACATACGGATATACATGAAGTTATATTAGAGTGGGTACAATTTGTAAATAGGTATGTGCTCTTTAAATAGATAGATGAAGATAGTAGATAAACAATTGCTCAAAATAGCTCAAATGTAAATGATCTTGTAAATACCTTGTAATTTCAATATACATCAATTTTTGTATGCAATTATGACCTTGTTGTAATGGATAACACACTGGACTGGCCATCCCATGGGAAATAAAAAATTTTTGGAGATTTTTTTTGTGGCGATATTAATTTTCCACGATAGTTTTTCAAAAAACAGTCATGAAATCTCGTGATTCCACGATGATTTTCTAAAAAACCATAGTGGAATGATGGGATTCCATGATGGTTTTTTAAAAACTATCATGGAAGCTTGTGATTCCATGATGGTTTTTTAAAAAAATCATCATGGAAGATTATTCTCCACATCCCCCTTTCCGCGCCATCATTCCTATTAGACAACGGTAAAAAACCATCATGAAAACTCCATTTTGTACCATGACTGAAGTTTTCATGAGGGGTTTTTAACCGTCATGAAATTTTTCCACGACGGTTATAAACTATTGCGGAATCCTCAGTTTGTAATAATGTTAACTTTAAGGTGTTTATTGTTTCCCTGTTGTGGCTTTTGTTTTGCCTTTTTCCACTAGGTAGGATTCCTTACAATAAATCCTGATCTTCTTTGTTGGCGAAACTTCTCAATGTCTTTTTCATCCTAATCTGCTATCAATGTCTTGCTGACTAACTCCCTAAACTCTATTATAGAAGACATCCTTACACCGCTTCTGATTTCAAGATTAAGACCTCTCAAGAAGTGGTCTATCTTCTCATTGTTGTCTTTAGTAATATAAGGGACATATTTGCAACCTTTATCGAATTTTCAAACATAATTACACACCAACATCCCTCCTTGCTTTAGCGCTAAAAACTCCTTTACTTTTAGTGATCTAGCATCCCTAGTGAAATATTTTTCATAGAAGATCTTTTTGATTTTGTCCCATGTCAACTCTGCCATATTCACTCCAAGCTCAGTTCCTTCCCATTAGGTTCTAGCTCCCTTTTTAAGCAAGAAAATTACACAAACTATGTTTTCTGCATCACTAATCGTTATGTAATCAAAGATAGCATCCAAGGATTTCACTCATTCCTCTACAACTAATGGGTCTGAACCACCATCAAAGTCATAAGGCTCCATTTTCTTAAATTTCTCATAAACAAATTGCAAAGCATCTGGCCGAGGTGGAGATGGAGGAAGCGGTTGGCACTGGTTATTCTTTTGTATATGCAACAACTGTTATATCTGTTCACCATGCATCCTAGTCTATTGTTGGATTAGATTTGTCAAATTAGCTATTGAATCATGATCACCCTCCTGATCATCATCCTTGTCCTCTTTTTCAGTGCTATATCTTCCTATATAATGCCCGATCTTGTTCCTTTAATTAGCCCATAATAAACACAATCATAAACTAATAAAATCATAAAAATAACACATCATAAAGACAAGAGATACCAATGAGTGACCAAGTTTCTCAGCCAGGATATGTTCATATGCCTTTTTTTGTCTTCAAAAACAATATAACCTTTGCTCTAATACCAAAAACTGTAATATCTCTCAAGCTAACTAATAAACTTGTAGAAAGCTTATTTACTTAGGACAAAAAGTATTAACCATTCATTTACATTATAAATGTTATGGTTTATTTAAAATATTTGTTTCATTGCTGAAGAGTTTTGAAACTGTTGTCTCACTCATTTCCTTAGTTACAATATATACAGTATTTTAAATTGAGATGTGCAATATGCTTTCATATCCAGAGTTAGTAATATATCTATTTACAAAACCATAAAAAAGTTGCTAAGTTTGATAAAATAGAGTTCCAAAATAGGCTTCAAAAGTTGATATAAAACATGGTATATGAACAAACCTCTATCCGATAACTCTAGATAATCAGTCAACCCCTAATCCTGTACATGCTCACTTGCATGATAAGAAATACAATGAGCTAAAAGCTCAATATGTAGAAACTAATGCATGAACATAGACATTGAATGAGAATGCAATCAAATATTTTCTTATATCAATTTTCTTTCAACAATTCTTTCTTCTTTTAGGTACCCTTGGAGTGTGATACTTAACTCGTAATGATAGGCCGTGGTTTTCAGAACCTGTTCATCATAATTTGGCCAATGTAATAATAATAATAATAATAACAAAGTTTCTATCTTGGTCATTAGACCTCAAGTATTTGTCATATTCAGTCTCAGTCTTTGTAGCTTTTCTTATCTTGGTCTTTCAACTTCAAACTATTCACCAACCTTTGTTGGGTCTACTAGTTCCACCTGCATTTTGTACTTACCCAACCACCAATTAAGCATCAAACCCCCATTTTAGTTGAAACATTATTCCCTTTTTAGATCATATCACATATTCTATTGTAAATGTCATGAATTATGAATGATTTTCAGTATTCTATATCATTTGTAAATAACAACAACCCAATCAATGCACCTTAAAACATAACATGACATAGTTCTTGTATTGCAGTAAATAGTAGTTTCTACTTACCTCGAGTCTAATTTGCATTAAGTAAAAAGATCAGTCCTCTTAGAAGATAAGATATGCTAAAGGCCTAGCATCATAAAATCATATACCATTTAATTTATTATAAACCAGGCTCATTGATCTGGGTTATAAATTCATATTATAAAAGTTTTATATTGAATCAAACACAAAATGGGCTTAGTATAACAATGTCATAATGCACATTTATGGCCAAAGAACAAGCTATACTACTGAACATAGGATTAAACATGGATAGGGTGTGTGGCAGGGTGGTTTGAACTATTGGTTAGAACTGTTTTTACTGTAACATAATAGAGCTTTACACTATAGCGATTCTTTTATTGTTACTGTAGCATGTGAGAGCTTTACACTGTTTGTAACTATGAAAGTGGTTTAGACCATTAATGCCAAACACCCTAGGAGATTAAATGTTCAATCATCTCAACAAATATGCATTTTAGCTCATTCCTACTACTACAAATTATAATATGTTAAACGCATAACAATTTACCTCTTTCTAGCCAAAATTAGGTCTTCAATAAATAGATAACATTTCCAGATATTTAAGGAAGTATATAATCTTATAAAAATATAATAATACATGAGAATCAAGTATAGTACAAATTTGATTTTTCACTAAATCTTATAAAAATATGCATTTCAGCTCATTCCTATTACAAATTATATTATGTTAAACACATAACAATTTTACCTCTTTTCTAGCCAAAATTAGGTCTTCAATAAATAGATAACATTTCCAAACATTAAATATCATTAAGAGAAGTATATAATCTTATAAAATAGACTAATACATGAGAATCAAGTATGGTGCAAATTTGATTTTTCACTTAATCTAGTTTTGCATTTTCTTTCCATAAATTCAGAAATAACATTCTAACTAATTCCTACCTATTTAGAAGCATTAAAAATCACTTAATAAACACGTAGGATCAATAGAAATAAAAAAAAATCAGAATCCACAAGATTATTAATTTTGTAAAGAAGCTAACTTAACTAGCTTAGTTTGAGCTCAAATCTATCCTAGCTTACTTTTCCATATCTATAATCATATATAATAGAACATAACTTCATTTCATTATAAGAAACATAAATATAGATATTAAGTTGTAGGGCTTTTTAGTCAAGGCTCTGTTGGAGGTCAAAACACTTTATTTTCAAGCTCAAAATAGTAAGAACTTGGCCTCGTTTGTGTAACCCAAATTTCTATGGTGTTGTTTAAGTTTTTGTGAGTTTTAGGACATAGAAAATGGAGGAAAAGAAGTGGGGAGAGTGCTAGACGCTTTTAGAGCTGTTTGAAAAGAGATAGGCAAAAATGAACATTCTAGTTCATTTGATTTAGTTTAAATCAGGCAAGAGAAGGGAGGAGCTTGCTTGGGGGCTTTTGCCATCTTTTTCTTGGGTTTGACATGTGGAAAGAGTGCTGAGTAAGAGAATTTAGTTAATAGCTAGCCACTTAAATCTAGCACAAGAGTAATTCAATTTGCTATAACCTAGTCAACAAATCAATCAAATTGTACCATTTTGTATACTTTCAATTCTAATCATATTTGTCTATTTCAAATATATAAATAGGGAAAAACAATTAGTTTAGAATGCATTTGAAATGAAAAAACACTTTCCAAACAATTTCTAACCATTTAGCACACCAAATCTTACTTACTGAAAAACTAAGCTTTTCATTGCAATTAGAACTTTTTATAAACATGTTAGATCATATATTAATAATTAATAATTCAATGTCATATTTATTTTATACAAGCATGCTTATGCATTATTCAATTTGATAAATAATAAGTACTCATGCTTACAAGATATGCTTTCTATATGCTCGAAATTTAATAATGGGTGTTCGTCAAATGTATAAATATACAAGATGCTTATTATTGGCTACTTGTGAATAAATTAGGCATTACATCATGTGGGCGTGTTTGTAGAGAAAAATGAAATAAAAACGTATGTTATGGTATTCTTCTTGACAATATTAATAAATTGAAAAATCTAGTTAAAAGGAAGTGCAAGTGTTGTTCAATTATATTCATGATATTAAAAGCTAAATTATCTAACCAAAATGGACAACTTTTGTTTTGTATTTGATTGGTGCTTTTGGGCGCCTTCATAGCTTACAATCTTTTAATAGGTTGAAGGGAATGAAAATATCAAACATTTTTATGTTGTGTACTACAAGCTTTCTGCTTTCTCCGCTCTCAGTTAAGCAAATCCTGCCGTATTTAATTCGAGCTACGCTAGTTTGCTTTAATGTGAATAACTAGCATTCATGGCTGTGGAGAGTTTAAAAATCTCAGTTCAGTTAGAAATGTTGTCCCCCACGACCAAAAAAAATATTTCAAATTGTGCAAGAAACGCATGATTCAGAGTCAAAAGTAGGATCGTGCGGTTAGGGATGGCAGATGCTGATGATTTAGAGCAGGGTTAATCTACGGATATGGTTAGCTCGATCACTTGGTTTTATTTTATTTTATTTTGAAATAAAAACTTCACTAATATAAAAAGATTATCAACTTAGTTGTATATGCTCCATATCTAAGAAGAATTTGACCCCAACTATTGGCTTGGTCTATCAATATAAAGTAGTAAAGTATTGGGACAAATTTTAAGTGATGGGACCTTAAAAGGAAGGGCTTGTTCGACACATAAACTAGAGTTTGACAAGGCTCGTTACAAAACACTATAACAATTAATAGATTAAACCAGTCAACTAAATTCAAACCTTCTTTGTCAAGAGTACACATGACAGGGCCTAGAATAAGGTCTAGTTGACATGTACACACCTTTTGCAAATTACAAACAGGTGTGACAAACAAACTAAAACAAAAATTAAGGAGACCGACTCCGTCATTGTGTCAGCAGTATCAATGCGCAAATATCACACAACACAGATATGACAAAAAATGCACCACATTTATTCTAAGAAGACAAGCACAAAACCCAGACAAAAACAAAAACATAAAATAGAGATAACACAGCGGGAAAAGGAGCCTATTGCCTCCATTGTCTTGCCTTTTGTTGGTAGTTAACATCATGACCGAACATTAAAAGATGGCGCCCTTCTTGGTTTTATTTTCATTATTGGTTATCATCTAATACTGTCATATTAATTTCCAAAAAGAGATAATGTCATGTAAATATGTTAGTGAACAATTTTATATTGGTAATTTAGATATTTTTAACTTTATATTTTGTTAGTTTTTGGGTTTTTAATTGATTTTTATTTTAGTTTAATTGAATTTATGGTCTCCCTCACTTTACTTATTGAACTTTAAAAATCACTACTTTATCCCTTGTTTCAAAAACCCTCATTTCGTCTCCTATTCTCCATTTAAATAGGTAGAACTAAGCCAACGTGATTCGCACCTACGTCACCTATAAAGGCAAAATAATATTTTATCACTTTTAGGTTTTGTTTCACATTTATACTCTCATTTAGCCTTTTTTTTTTTTTTATCTACTCTCATTTAAGAAGGGTTCATATTAGGGCTAGCAAATCATGTTATGTGTCGTGCTCGTGCCAACATGATTACAGCACGACACGATTACATTGAACACGAACACGACACGATTAATAAACGTGCCTAAAATATAAACACAAACACGACACTCCTATAACACGCGTAACATGACACGACACGATTAACACGATTAATAAACATACCAAAAATATAAACACGTTTACAACACGTATATTCATACCAACCCACTTCCAACATAATTATAAATAATATTTATAACAACACATTTATAACACATAACACAATTAAATTACTTAACATTTATTTTTTTACTATATAATTTTATATTTTTTTACTATAAAATTATAATAATATTTATTTATTAAATATTTTAAACTGAATTTCCCTCCAATATTTTAAAGAGCCTAATCTTTTAAAAGAGCTCAAATTGGAGAAATATCATTGTAAACCATTTCACATCACTGGCACACAAGACCGGAAGTTAACGCAGGGGGAGATTGTATTATATAGAGAAGAGTTGCAAAAGATTTTACTCTCCTCTCGATGTGGGACTTTTGAGCATGAGTAAAAAAAACCATAATAAATATAAAAAAGGCATTCATTTAACACCACTTTCTAACTAGTGTGGTGGTGAGGCAAGCAACAAAACACTCCAAAATGCAAGGTTCGATTCTTTGCCTTGCAAATCCGAATTTTTTTTATTTTAAGCCTTTTTTTTTTGTTTTAAGCTTATATTATTTAATATATAAATATATATTTCTTAATTGATTTTATTGATATTTTAATGAAAACATAGGTTTAAAATTAGGATATTTTTCGTATAATTATATTTTTGGTATAATCACTTAACTTAATAAACTTAAAAAAGGTTTTTTTTATTGGCTTAAATTAAAGATAAATTAAAAATTAAGGTTACATATCCTAGGTATATATTCTAATAATAATTAATAGAAAGGATGGTTTATAAAGTTATAAAACACATCTTAAACTTAATTAATTAGTTTCAACAGCCTATTAGTTTTGATTATAAATTTTACATTCTATATTTTCTTATATTTTATTTTAATAAATATACTTAAAATATATTTCTTTTACTAAAGACTAGTTATTAAACGTACTATAAACGTGCGGGTCGTGTCGTGTCATGTTGACACATTTACTGCACGTTTAATTAAGCGTGTTAAAGCATGTTAAACGTGTTAGCACGAATCCAACACGTTTATTTTTGAGTTATTCGTGCCAACCCATTTATGGCCCAATTAATATACGTGCATTCTAAACCTGTTTATATCGTGTCATTTTCGTATCGTGTCATCATGTCGTGTCTGAATTTGCCAGCTCTAGTTCATATGCGTATTTCTTCTCAATGTTGTGCCGATATCTCATCATCTTTAATGTATAACTCATCTTCTTTAGCATTTAAATTCAGATATTGGAGGACAATATCAACTTATTAAATGAGTTGTGTATTAAAAATGAGAAAATCTTGGAATGTAAACTCTTCCTAAATGAGCATTCAAATAAAAAAAAGGCTTCAACTGAGCATGGAACAAAACTTAGACGCGATAAAATCTTATTTTGTCTGTACAAGTTACCCATGTGCAAATTACATGAGCTTAATTCTATTTGTTTGAATAGAAAATCTACAAAAATGGACCAAAATGAGAAGCTTTGAACAAGGATAAAATAGTGATTTTTAAAATTTATGTATAAAGTAAAGAGTTTTAAATATTTAAAAAGTGATGATTTTTAAAATTAATAGGTAAAATAAAAAAGATCTTAAAGTTGACAGACCATTAGTGTTAATAACCGATTGTTTTTCTCATAGGTGCAGGCAAAATGTGTAAAATGTGCAAAAAGGTAACTTGGAATAATTTGGGGAGAAAGTCAAAAAAGCTATTTATACTAATTAAAAATTCTAAGATATTTTTGCTGTAAACCATTACCATACACATAAAGCTCACGAAAATCAACTCGCCATTAGAACCATTCGATCAACTCCAATTTACGGTTTGGATCACGAGTATAGTTACTTCCATAAGCAGACACATAAGAAAAGAGCCTCCTGGAGCACCACATTATCTGTACAGCGAGCTAGGGCCGACAATTTTGGACACGCACGATGACACGATACAAAAATGAAACAAGATAAATGGGTTTGGACTGCATGTTTATTAATTCTGTCATAAATAGGTTGGCATAAATAACATGAAAATAAACAGGCTGGATTCATGCTAAACATGTCTTAACACGTTTAATTCAACGAGCCATAAACATGTTGACATGGCACGACACAACCCGCCTATCTATAACATTTAAACTTAAAAATAAATATATTTGAAATATTTATAGTAGGTTAGTATTAATAAGATATTGTGTTTTTGTTAATTTTCTTTATTGGCTTTTTTTTTAAAAAAATTAAAATATTTATTTTATTTTTTTTTTAATTTTTACTTAATTGGGTCATAAACGTGTCATATGCGTGTTGTTATCGTGTCAATCCGTCACGGCACGTTTAATAATTGTGTTAATCATGTCGTGTCGTGTTACGCGTGCCATAGGCGTGTCGTGTTCGTGTTTGTATTTCTAGCACGTTTATTAATCGTGTCATGTTCTTGTTTAGGCTAAACGTGTAGTACTATAAATATGTTGACACGAACACGGCGCGAACATAATTATTGCCACCTCTACAACGAGCGCTCCTATGTTTCACATGTTGATGCATTAATAATTGTTTTCCTTATCTTGGCTACAGTGGAAATCAGGAAAGAAAAGAAGAGTTGGCTCTTTGCATGTGTAAAAGTGTGTTGAAGCATATCCAAAGAAGGAGCCAAAGGCTGCTTTACAACCAAGAAGGAAAAAAAGAAAAAATATATATATTTAGGTTTAGGTTTTATTATAGGTTTTTATTATTGGATAAAGTATTTTTGGACGCTACATTTAGAAGAAGGAGAAGATCTAGAACAAGAACCTTAAAGACCATAAAATAAAAATAAAAAAGTATCCAAACCCTTTTTAAGAGAATCCATGAATATTTTAATAGAAGAGAAAATTAAGGAACTACTAGAAAAAAAAATCATTCATTGAATATCTAAAAAAATCTCACTATCTTGTTGCATTCAAAGAAATAAGTTTGGGTAGAAGTGGAAAAAAAAAAAAGTCGACTTGAGAAAGAAAAAATGAAAAAAAAAAAAGGAAGCTTCCAACTATTTCTAGTAGTATTATCATGTTTCAAAAGTTGGTCTCGATATGATTCTCACATGTTTCATTGGATTTCTCTTATTTTTCTTTGTATCTATAACATTTCATTCTTAGCCACCACGAAAGCCAAATATTACAATCTAGAGTAAGGTCCTTTTGATTTTTGGGGATATGTATTCTATATTAGTGAGAGTTGGCATAAAAAGTAGACTTATGGGTTTTGAAACATCATGATAAATTTGAGATTCCTTAAAAAACACTTGTGCTTGTAAACTCATCTGAATTTGCTTGCAATTGATTGAAAAAGACTATTCACATGCTTTCACGCCCTAGAGTACGGGAGGTGACGTGGTAGGTTAATTAAGTTAACTAAATAGAGATTCAATAAAACATGAGTTTTAGAATAGAAATTAATTATAAAAATGTGGTAACTTGAAACCTTTTCAACAAATATTTAAAGTCATTGATTAAACAAATAGAAATATCAAAGCAAACCATAGTAAATATTAAAAATGATAAAGAAAGTATAAGAATTTCAAGTTGGGTCCCACTGAGCCACATCTTGTGCATACACATAGTACTGACAATATTATGTTACAACCACAGTCCAAATAAAGAGGAGGATTAGAAAATTACATGCCTTGATTTTATAGTTTAAACAACCTACTTGTTTCTTCTACTGCCTGTGTGTCCTGTCTATGGACTTCTCTTCAAACCTAAGCTGAAATCCACCTAGAGGGGGAAAAGTTTAAAACAAATAAAATGTGTGCGAAAGGCTCAGTAGGACTATAAATTTAAAAGCATTTAATTTTAAAAGGAAGATTTTTCTAAAAATAAATTTAAAGAAACGAACAAATAAAGTACAATAAAATTTGTCTTACCAAAACCATTTATTAGTCAACCAGAAAAAATATCATTTTCTTTTTCCTAGGCAAACCATATCTGTAACACTACCGTAGTGGCCTAACTGGGTTTCAGGACCAGCCCCTAAGGTCGCACTCTACACGACCCAATCTCTGATATGTCATTATGCCCTTATATATATATTTTTCTATAATTATTAAAATCTCTATTTACCAAATAATTTCATTTACATTTATTATGGGGTTTATTATGAAAATCACCTCAATCTACTATTGATAAAACAGTCAGTGAAACCCCCTTTTTAATCCTTATTGAAAACATTTGATAAAAATTCCTTTTTAAGGCCAAAATCATTTAAAATCTAGGTTACCAGATAAAGGGGTAGAAGTCCTATCTCAGTAGTTGTGCCGGTGTCCCACATCGTAGATCTCGATCTGGTATACGTTAGCTCTGCGGAACTATGAACAACCTTAAATATGTAATAACTAAGTCTATTAGTTTCTAGCTTAAGGTATCTTACATTGTTAAACTATTTCATGGTATCCTAGTGTGCCATTTAAGTTTATAAAATTATTTTACAAAGTCGGAATCTCAATCGGGGTTCAAAATGGTGAAAACGGGTGAAAATTAACAAAATTTCATCATGCTTGGTCAGCTTGCTAGTCACCTTGGTTCGGCCGGCCAAACTATGTCAGAAGTCCAGGTCTAGTCAACCAAACTTTTTCTAGGTTTGGCCTGTCGGTCGTATGAATTTGGCCTCCCGTGAATCCAGCCTGTCGAACATGAACTTCGGCCTACCGATCTAGAAAATTTTTAAAATTTTTCTAGCATGGTTCTCGGCCTCCCAAGCCCAATTCTTCAATTTCAACCTATTTTCTCACATCCTAGGCATGGATAATGATCATAGTTGATAGAAAAACATAGTAGATTACTTTTTAATGCTTTAAAACAAGTTTTAAACAAAAATTTCAAAAAATCCCAAAAATAGAAAAAAAAAAAAGGAGAAAGATAAAAAATCTTGATTTAAATCTGTTTTTGTTCAAACAAAGCTTAAATTCTAGTCATTCTAAGCTCTTCTAACTAGGATTGAAGGTTTTCTAGGTTCAAATAAGCTTAGATTTCAAAATGTAAGAAAATTTAAAAATTGAAAAAAAATTTGAAAATTTGAAAACTAACCTTAGATTAAGCTTTAAATCGTGTTTTCGGTTGTCCAATCAAATTCTTGAGCTTCCAATCTACTAAGTATTGAAGTTTGTGCTTGATTTTTAATGCAAAAATTGAGAAAAAGAGGAGAGAAAGAGAGGCAGAGGGAAGAGAGAAAGACGCACGGGAGAGAGTGAGAGAGAGTTGAGTGAAGGAAAGGGAGAGAGTAAGAATAAATAGAGGGATAGAGAGCAGTGTGAGAAGGGAAACCATGTCCCGCACATGGTTTTCCTTCGGGGAACCTGTTTGTCATTTGACAAATTGTTTTGTTTCAAAATTTAAAATAACAAATAAAAATAATTTACAATAATTAAAAATATCAAAATAATCAAAAACAACATTATTTTTAGAAATTCCACAAAATGTTCAAATTAAGTTTAAAATACTCATTATGACACACTAATCTACCATTTTTACTCACTAATAACATTTAATTAATTCTGGGGGCGTTACACATTCACACAAAGAATCGGAGGAGGGGTTGGACTAATTCAAGAGTTGAAATTTTAAACTTTTATAATGTTTACATTTTTATTTGAGTCATATAACTTATGCAATCTTTGAGGAAAGTTTTGTAAGTCAAATTGAAGCATCACTTGTTTTTAGGATTTTTCTTTAGGTTTATTTTTTAATTCTTTTACTCGAGGACGAGCAAAATGCTAAGTTTAGGGTTGTTTGATGAGCCAATTTTAATTGGTAATTTGGATATTTTTTAACTTGGTGTTTGGTAGGGTGGTTAGAACCATTGGTTAGAACTGTTTTAACTGTGGCATATGAGAGCTTTACACTGTAGTGATTTTTTTATTGTTACTATAGCATGTGAGAGCTTTACATTGTTTATAACTGAGAAGTTGTGTGAACCACTCACTATTGCCAAACACCACTTTAATATTTTGTGAATTTTTAGGTCTTCTAATTGATTTTTATTTTAGTTTAATTAAATTTATTTTTATTTTATTTTTCCTTTTTATTAATTATTTTTTCTCATTGGTGTAGGCAAAATAGGTAAAATGGGCAAAAAAAATAAATGAGTATAATGGGTTCTTAAAAAGAAAAAAAAAAAGTAAAATGGGCAAAAGGGTAACTTGGAACTAACTTGGGGTCAAGAAGGTCAAAATTTGCATTTATGTTGATTAAAATTCACAGATATTCCGGCTGCAAACCGCTACCATACGGCACAGGCGTGAAACTCACAAAAGTCAACTCACGATTGGAGTCGTTCGATGGACTCTTCGATGGACTCTAGTTGACGGTCTTGATCGTGAGTGTCCTCACTTCCATAAGAAGGCGCACGAGACAAGGCCCCGGTGTAGCGCAGTATCACTAGAGCTAGCGCTCCCGTGTTTCGTGCTCCACAGAAACTCCCGTGCGCGATCTTTGTTACCCAGCACGATAACGCCACGTATGCCCGCTTCCTCTTCCTCCACTTGCTTGCTCTGGCCCTTGTTCACATGCTAATGCATGAATACTTGTTTTCCTTATCTTGGCTGGCGTGGAAATAAGGAAAGATGAAGAGCCGCCTCTTTGCATCCTTTAAAGGGTACTGAAGCATACCCAAAGAAGGATCCGAGGACTGCTTTGCAGCCGAGAAGGAAAAAAGAAAAAATATATATTTCTGGGTTTAGGTTTTATTTTAGGTTCTTATTATTGGAGAAGGTATTTTTAGAGACAACAATTAGAAGAAAGAGAAGATATAAAAGAAGAGCCTTGAGACTTGTGACATCTTAAATTTGGTTTTATTTTCTAGTTTTATATTTCTTTATTTTTGTTCTTTAATTATGCCAGAACCAATATATTTATTTTTAAATTTTCTTTTCTAGGTCTATCATGGCCGAATTATGAATGTTTAATTTTTATTCTAATTTCAATTAATTCAAGGTTTATTTAGAAATATATTGACTTTCATTTGTTCTTAATGCTTGAGACTTGATTTAGGCAATAATTGCATGATTTGTGATTTGATTTGAGACTGAGAAGTAATAATCGAATTTGACCATGATTGAAATACAATGAGATTGTCATAGGATAGAAATAATCTATGCAACTTGTACAGCCATATCAATTTTTTATTTTTAATGAATTTTGGTAAGTTTAGAATTTTCACAAATGTAGGGAATTTGCATACTGAAATATATTGTTAACGCTTAAGAAAAATTAATGATTAATTTAGAGAAATTCACTGTTAGCATAAGAACAAATTTTGATTAATTAAAATAGGTAATTTTAAGCATGATTAGTTTTGGTGAAATCAAATGTCCTAGTGTTGTATTTATCTAGGTTATTATTTATATTTTGTTTTATTTTTTATTTTAGATTGTTCAAATAATTTTAGAGTTAATCAATTTTGGTACTCAGCTAATTAACGCAATTCTCATAGGAACGATACTCTACTCACTCTTTATTGTTTGTCTACGATTTTGTGCACTTATGGATTTTTTCGCAACACTTATATTCCTACATTAGAAACTTATGAAGTGCAGTAGGACTTTATAAGGCACTTTCATTTTGGAATAGTTGATGACATGTGTACCAAGAGCTCTCTTAAGACTCACGTGTGGCATGGATAGTGAGGGAGCACAGAGGCGCTGCTTAAAATATTTTAAAGAAAGCATATTTATTACGTGTTTTAAATGTTCACTCCAAATTTTCGACAGTAGCATGTGTTTTTTAAAGGCTTTTTTATGTAGATGTGCCCTGAACTTGTCGTGTTCAGCAAATCAATCCTTAAACTAAAAATTTTAATGACTGACCCTTCAAACATTAAAATATGTTGCATGACAAGTCAAATTAAAAATGGCAGTTAAGTGTTTGATTGTTTGATGCTCATGACTTGCACATGGCTTATTAAGAAGGGCAATATATGTCACTTTCATTTATCTTTTCACTCAAATTCTATTTTTAAATTTGAGCTTAATTCAACTTTGATACAAACATTACTATTTTAATCACAATTAATTAAAAACGAAAAAAGGGTAGTTGCATCTTTAAACAAATTTTTTTAAAAGATAAACGCAAAATTAAGGTAAAATCTATTAAAATATGAAAGTAAAAAAAAAAGAAAAAAAAGAAAATGAAGAAAGCTCCGGTAAAGATATTGTACCAATTTACAAATGTGTTGTTGAGTCTCTTTTTTCTTTCTTTTTCTGTTTCTAAATACTGTTCTTGAATCTCTAATCTACAATTGATTGAGGTGACATAATTTGTTTTTGTGTTGTATGAACATAATAATTTCGTATTCAGTTGCGTTTTATTAAAATAAATTTATGGATATATTATCCATCGATTGAGCACATTTTTGAACTATTATTAGATTTTCATAATTTTCTTTAAATAATGTGATTTGACTGGTCCTAGAGCTGCAAAACTTTTATACACTACAAAAAGAAATTAGAGAATTGTTTTTATTGAATAGCATGATAATTATACATTTTAATTATTGAAAGAGAACATAATTATTATTTTTCTTAGAGTATAAGAATATTATTGAAATTCTACACAAATCTTAAGAACAACGAGTTAATTTCCATAATATTACATGCTCTCACTCAGCGATACGTGAGAAATCTTTATTCTACCAATACTAATGTATTTTTTGACACCAAACATAGTTCTCATAATTTTTAAACTAAAAAGTTGACAATAATGATGGACAGAAGTTTTGGCAGTTCATAACTTTAATCATTATTTTTTTACATGATTTTATATACTTGGACGTCCGCTATTTGTTAACAACGGAAACAAAATATAATATGCATGTTATATTATTCACTAGTGCATGTGATTGTCATATATGGTTGATTTGTCGTGTGATAGGCTTACTATATTTTCATTCATAGCCCAAACCTGCATAACAAATGTGCAAAAACTAAATATTACAATCAATTTCCTCTCTCTGTGTCACGCCCCAAAGTATGGGTAGTGACATAGAGGTTTAATTAAGTTAATTAAAGTAAATTTTTTATTTAAAAACACCAATTAAATTATTTGGATTATTTTTGAAAAACGTGATAGATTAAAACATTTTTAAAGCTATTATCGTTAATTTGAAAACAATTAATCATAAAATAAAATAACAGAGACAGTTAAACATAAACCGGGCCCTACCGGACCCACATTAGTGTACACACATGGTATTGACAATAAAATATTATAATCGCAGTCCAATATGAGAGATAAAAGTTTAAATGGTACATGCCTTGATTTAAATAAAGAAATAACCTAAACAAAATTCCTACAACTCACATGTTTGCCCTGTTGTCTTTCAGTTGGTCCTAAACTGCAATCCACCTAGGGGAAGGGTTTTAAAATAGATAAAGAAAATGTGAGCGGAAGGCTCAGTAGGACTAAGTTAGAAAACATTAATTTGAATATAAAATTTTGCATTCAAAAAAGTATTAGAAAACAGAATTTGATAAATAAATAAACAAACAATTTGTTTAAATCGTTTTTACCAAAATAGTTCTTTGCTTGTTCAGACAGAATCTTATTATCTTTCTTAGGCAAACCATATAAGTCACTACCATAGTGGCCCAGCTAGGTTTCGGGACCTGCCCCCAATGTCGCACTCTACATGATCCGATCTTTGATTATGGCATCATACCCTTATGTGTATTTGTTATTATTTAAATCCCATGTTACCGAATATTCTCAATTACATTCATTGTTTGATTCATTATGAACATTCATTCTTAGACAGGAAATGAAAAATACTAAGAAATTGATTTTTTTATCATTCCATAAAAATTAAATTAAAAGAAATTATTTTGTGGCCAAAGGCCCCCTTTAAAAATATTTAAAACATTTTGTCATTCACTGAAAACATTTTGGAAGGATCTTTAAGGCCAAAACCATTAAAAAAAACTGGCTATCCAAGAAAGGGGTAGAAGTCCTACCTTGATATTCTGCACTGTGACTTAAAACATTTTGGAAGGATCTTTAAGGCCAAAACCATTAAAAAAAACTGGCTATCCAAGAAAGGGGTAGAAGTCCTACCTTGATATTCTGCACTGTGACTTAGCACCACAGTCCCGACCCGCTATATGTTAGCTCCATGGAACCACAAACGACCTTAAATGTAAACTAAGTTCATCAATATCTAGCTTAAGATATTCTACACTATTAAACGATCTCATGGTGTACTAGTGCACTATTTATGTCCGTAAAAACATACTATAAAGTTTAAATTTCTCAATCTAGGTTTAAAATAGGTGAAAAATAGCCATTTTTCTTGTGGCTGGTCGACCTGTCAAACTACACAATTCGGCCTACCAGCTATACAGGACCGGCCTACAGAACTTTCTTAGGTTTAGCCTGCCGATGATATGAATCCAGCAGGCCGGACTCATGCCAGACTCATGCCAAACTCATGAGTCCCGCCTGCCGATGTTCAAGATCGGCCTACCAAACTAGAAAAATCTAAGGACCCGAGAAGTCGAGTCTCGGCCTCCCCAAGATCAAAATCTCAATTTAAGCCTATTTTCTCAATTCTTAAGCATGGGTAACGTTCATAAATGATAGAAAAACATAATAGAACACATTTAAACAACTTTAAACAAGATTTACATAGAAAATTTCAAAGAAATCCAAAAATGAAGAAAAAGAGAAAAAGTTGATCAAGCTTGATTTCATCCAAATCAAGCTCGAATTTGTGAGGGTTTGTGTTCCACTAACCAAGATTTAAGGTTTCCTAAGCTTAAGAAACTCAAATTATAACATTTTAAAGAAATTGAAAGTTTAGAGAAAAAGTTAAACTAACCTTGAAATTTGAGCTTGAATCCAAGTTTGTGGAGGCCAATCCTTGCTTCCAAGCTTCTAATCTTGGTAGAAATCAAGAGCTTTTGCTCAATTTTTGAAATCAAAAGGAGAAAGAGAATGTGAAAGGGAACAAGAGAGAGAAAGGGAAAGCTAAGAGAGAAAGAGTGTGTGTCAAGAGAGTGAGTGAGGGAAGGAGAGGGAGAGGAAATAAATAGAGGAAGGAAGGGTAGTTTTCCTCAGATAAAACCATGTCCTCAGCATGTGGTTTTCAAAGAAGGATATATTGGGCATTTAACAAATTATTTTGTTTCAAAAATCCAAAATAACAATTAAAATAATTAAAATAATGAAGAGTGATTAAAAATAATTAAAAGTAAGACTAATTTGGAAATATTACAAAATAGTTAAATTAAGTTGAGACTTACATTATGGTACACTAATTCACCATTTTCACATTAATTACACTGAATTAAAAATTAGGGTGTTATAGCTCTCCACCCCTAAAGGAAATTTCATTCTCGAAATTAGTTTCTAACTCAGAAACAAAATAGATGCGGATACAACTCCTGCATAGTTGATTCTAATTCCCAAGTTGCCTCATTAGCCTTGTGGTGCTGCCATACCACTCTCAGTAATGAAACCTCATGGTGTCATAGACGTACCCCTTGTCGATCGATAATCTAAACTAGCACTTCTTCATAGATCGTGTCTTTCTAAATCTGCACATCATGAATCAAGACAATCATGTCTTTCTAAATCTGCACATCATGAATCAAGACAATCTTGCTTGGCTCTAGCAGACATTCCAAAGCATTGACACACATGAAATACATGAATATGAAAGTTCAAGAGGAAGATCAAGGCGATAAGCGATCACTCCAACACATTGAGAAATCTCGAATGATCCGACACACCTCGGTGCAAAACCCTCACTCACACTGAAACGTAAAACTTACCTACATGACAAAACCTTTAAGAAAATGGAATTCCCTACCTCGACTTCCAAAGGTCGGTGTCTTCTATTCACAGAAACTCTTCTGTCTACTTTGAGCAACTCTTAATTGATCACAAATTGCGACGACCCTTTTTATTGCTCTCATGGATTTCTTCAACAATCTTGTCTTTCGGTCCAGCCTAAATCACTGGCGATCAACACGGCTGTCCATATGGTGCTTCGAATGGTGTCATCCTGATGCTTACCTGTTGTTGTACCCAACTCCGCCAGATACAAATATATCTTCCAATTTTTGCCAAAATCCAACACAAGTGCATGTAATATGTCCCCAAGAATCTAAATAACTCGTGCGGATTGTCTATCAATTTGAGGACGAAAAAGCCGCTCTAGAATTCAAGTTTGTGCCTAAAGCTTCTTAAAAACTCCTTCAAGAACTCGTCTCGAACACGATAGCCTAAAGGTAGGAAATGAAATGCACTGATTTCATTAACCTGCCAACTATGACCCAAATCGCATCGTGCCTTTGCTCTGTCCTTGACAACCCAATGAAGAAATCCATCGTAACAAATTCTCGTTTCCACCCTAGAATAGAAAATGGCTGAAGCTGACCAATGAGTTCTTGATGCTTGGTTGCTACCTAGAGACAAGCTATGTACTTGACCATGTACTCTTAAACACCTTTCTTCATACTTCCACACTGGTCCTACCTCTGCAAATCACAATACATCTTCATGCTCCCTAGATGAATAGCAAACTGAGACTTAAGAACTTCGTCCATCAAAGCCTTCACCACTTCCTCAATTGCAAACACTGCCAGATGTCCCTTGAGATTATAGCAAACCATCTGTAGGAATCCTCCAGCCTTTAAATTGCTCCCCATCCTATATTCATGTCCACATTCCTTAAAGGTGCTGGTCCCGCCATCGAGTCTACTTTATCATCTGAGCAGGCACTAAAGCCGATCCCACATGATACACTGATACCTAATCAAGGTCTTCATGGTACTGCAACTCATACTCGTTCATGGTAGCATATCTCTACTAATCTTCTAGTGCTAGGCATGCGAGAATCCTCGAAGACTTCCTACTGAGTGCGTTTGTAACCGAGTTGGTCTTACTTGGATGATACTAAAATGAGAAATATTGGTCCTCCATATATTCCATCTGTCTCTGTTGCCTTAAATTTGAATCCCTCTGAGTGAACAAGCACCTTAAGCTCTTGTGACCCAAGAAAACCTGAAATATTGCTCCATCCAAGTAGCCTCTCTAGATCCCAAAGCATGAATCACTACGGCAAACTCTAAATCATGTGTAGAAGATCTTGACAACTCATCAATACTGCAACAACACACATCCGAGTCCTTGTCTTGCTGCATCAGTGTAGACCTCATAAAACTTGTCACTGCTCAATATAGTCAGTAAAGAAGCAGTTGTTATCAGATTCCTCAACTCCTGGAAAGCACATCCGCATTCCTTGTCCCATTTAAACCTGACACCTCTCTCGATCATCTGCGCTAATGGAGCCATTATCTTCGAGAAATCCTTCACGAACTTCCTGTAGTACCCAGCAAGTCCTAAAAAGCTGCAAACCTTGGCCTTGTCCTTCGGTTGTCCTCACCTTACTATAGTCTTTACCTTAGACGAATCCACTGAGATACCCTACTCAGAGATGATATGCCTTAGAAACCTAACCTCTTTGGCATGCAGTTGGTGCTTTTTGGATCGCAAATCTGTCCTCGAGAAATGTCAAAAACTTCCTAAATAGCCAAACAAACCATCAAGTTTGAGCTGTGGATACTTATTCTTCATAGTGACTTGATTCAACTGTCGATAGTCAACACATAACCTAAGCACACCATCATGTCTCTTGACAAACAAAACTGATACATCCCATGCTACCCTGAATGTATCTTTTATCTACAAGTTCCTAAGGTTGTTCCCTTAATTCCCTCATTTCTGACGGCGCCAATAGATGCAGTGCTACAAAAATTGGAGCACCCTCAGGCATGATTTGACACCAAAACTCAATCTTTCAATACGATGCTAATCTAGATAACTCGTCGGGAAGACACCATTGAACTCATCAACCACCAACGTTGCTGCATTTCTTCCTGCGACATTAGATTCCTCTCCTAGATCCTAAAGAAGTATATAAAGCAGGCTAAGTTCCTTTGCCTACCTAAACACGTTTCCATGAGTTACTCATTGATTACTCAATCATTACCACCCTAGTGAACGATCGTCATCCCTCTATTAATTACTAGAGTTACCTCTCTGGTAACCCCCCAAAATGTTTCTTCTTAAACAGCGACGTATGTAGTATAGAAAAGTTGTTGTATCTACAAGGAGGTGAAAAGTTTGTAACTCGAGAGATTGTTAAAAATGGCAAGTGGGTTTTCAAAACAAAGTTTAAAATAAAAGAAATATTTTTTTGATTTTTTTATTTCAAAATTTAAAATATAAAATTAAAACGGTGAAGCTTTGAGAATCTCTTGTATGTTTCACAACTGATATGAAATTTTAACTCTATTGAATAATTATCTAAGGCATTTGTTTTATTATATCCTTTCTCATTAATTGCAAGCACTTTTATTATTTTTATAAGTCAACCAAGAGCGACAATATAGCAAGCCATAATGCAGTAAGGGTCTTCCCATAAAAATAGCAAAATAATCATCTTTCACTAATGATCAGGTGCACTAATTATGAAAATTATAATCGCTATCACTAAAATTATAATTAACATAATTTTAAGATAGAAAAGATAATAACAAATCAAAATTAATATATTTTAATGGAATAAATTATTGTGTTAATTGCAGCAACACCCCATCTTATTAATTGGTTTAAGAATACACTATGTCATCCTCTGTTTACAATAAATCAAGCATTACCAAGCATTTACTACCCCAGTCCATGTCTATAATGCAGCAAAAACTCAACTTAATAAACAAGTATAACTTTAGTATTATTAATATTAATTATGCAACACAATTAAATTACATAAAAAAAAAAGGATAGCTGAGTTTATGTAAAAATTGGTAGCATAACAACACTAAGAATAATTATTAAAAATGTAGAAGTATAATTTATTCCACAAAAATATAAGCATTACAAAACAAATATATAGTCAAAATCTATACTAGAGTACTATGCAGATAAAATCATCTCTCTGTCTCACTAGACTTTCTACACTAATTTAAATATTACTTTATTATTAGAGAATACTATTGTGTCTAACTTAGTAGCAAGAAAGAAGAAGAGAAGAAGGCCTAAAGGCCATGCGATGTGCCAAATGAAGGGGGCATTGCATGGTATTTATAGTGAATACAATCCACTATTTACAATTTTTTATTACTATTTTATTTAACTATTCGATTATTTAATAATTTTATTAATATCCTAATCTAATTGCCCCTCCCACGAGACTCACATGAGTTGATTAATAAAATTTTTTTTCTTTTCTTCCGCATTGAAACATGTCTTTGGTGTGCAATTTGGCCTTTGGGATCCTGTGCAAAGTGGATCATGGCAGCAACGAAATGGGGAGATCTGGCGCGTTGAAACTGCAATCCAATGATCATAATTTGAGGTGAAAAGTTGGACCAGAAGGACCACATGGGACCACGACTGAAGACCGTTAGATTAATCTAGTAATCAGATCTTATGACTGGAAGAACGGTTGTAGTGTAGACAACTGCACGGGATTCAGAGCTGTCTGAGATTCCCCTGACTGACTGTGGCAGCTTTGTCGGCACGTGTGACACACACGCCAATCATATTTCAATGCGTGGATTCCACTACTGACACAAGGCTGAAGGCGACAGAGATCCAACAGTCGAGATTATTTTCGCGACGCATCCAAAGGACAAAATGTGCCACATGTCTGGCATTTCAAAATTCAAATTTTAATTGTTTACACTAAAATAATTAATTTTAGTGTAATTGTGAATTTTAATTTTACCAATGTAATTGTGATTTTTCTCCAGATTTTGAATCTAAAATTCACAATTATACTAAAATTAATTATTTTACAAACGTAATATTTACAATAATATATAAAATATTTATTTTACATTAAAATACATAAAAATAATTACAAACTCTTAAAATTTCTAGTCTCTTTCGGTTTAACACTGATATAATTTTTAAAACTTGAAAATATTTTTAAAATTTACTAAGGACGTGTTTGGTTTTAGGACTCTTTAGACTGAATAGACTCAAGTCCATACTCGAGTACCAAGAGTCATCCAAATTCAACATTTGGTGCCCTAAATTCTCAAATCTCTTTTGATTATTTTGAGACCTCCGAATCCATATTCTCGAGTTCACCTCGGGCTTGTTTTCTTGAGACTTGGATGGTGTAACTATAGTGAGATTCTCTGCACAATATTCACTTGACTTCTGCTAAGTAACAGTGGGTTTTGTGTCTACAGTGATGATTCTCTCGCGTTACTCCTGCTCTGCAACAGGCTTCTTTGCCATCTCTTTCTCCAATAGTTTACCGTTGAGGGTTGCACCTCTACATTAAACCCAACCCCCAACTATCGGTGCTTGATCTCAACCTTTCCTCTGCTGGAAAACCTCTCCTTCTATCTCTCTCTCTCAGTGTCTCTCTCTCCCCTTGTCTCTCTCAAAACAACGAGTATTGGTCCCGTCTTCCCTCTAATCTCTAATCTGTTTCGTCGATTTAGATCGGTCCACCGTTGTTGACTTGTTATCGATGTCGCCGTCGGTGTAGGCGATCGGTGGCCTTCTTGCGAGATGGTTGCCTTTGGCCGGAGCCTACTGGATCATCAGTTGGCTCAAAGACGATAGGTCTTCAAGCCCAAATCTTGTTTTTTTCCCTCAAAATTTTTCACCATCGTGAACCTCCCTTCTCCGACGTCTATGCTTGTCTATCCCAAACCTTTTTTTTGTTTTTTGGTCAAACTTTTTTTGCCCATGACCCTCCCTTCTCCGGCCTTTGTGCTTGTCGGCAGTAACCGTCTTCGCCTTATGGCAGATACGAAACCCTTGTCATTTTCGGCCCCTTCCTCCAATTTGATATGTTGTTCTGTGACCTGTTGTATTTGCCATCCACATCCTCTCATGAAGCACATGCCGTTTTCACCATGTTATGATCATGGTTTTATGTCGTTCCCCAAAACCATGATAAATTGTTAACTTCTATCAGCGCGTTGTGAGATTATGATGTGTGATTAGTTTGGTTTGTTTACTCACATCATTGATGAATGGCTTCTAGTTGTAACTGTGATTTGTTATGAATTACCTATGAACTGTGATTATAAACTCTTGCTCTCATATACATGTGTATACTTTAAACCACACTACTTTATGAAAAGAAAACTGTGCATAAAATTGTTATTTCCGAGCCCAGTTGATGTTAATGGAAGTGTGCATAGATATACTTTGAACAGTGACTTGTAGCTATCGATTATGCACTCTGGAATGTTAACTTTAAATTGGTTTATTGTGAATAGTTATTATTGGCCTATAAACTTTAAAATTTGACCATATAATATAGTTAGGCACTCTGAATTTGTACATGTTTAAGTCCTTTTTTGATAAGTGCCATGTCAAATGTATGTTCTACTGTTAACTGTCGTTTAGTTCCCCTCGAAACCACTATGAAAATGGACATGTGCTTTGTGATTTAGTCCCTCGTAAACTATGAACTTGGATCACTTACAGTGAAATTCGAAAATGCACTCTGAAATGGTAGACATTGTGATTCGTGAGCAATGGTGTCTCAACTCTGCACTCTGATCATATATACTAGACATATGGACTTTGATCGTATAATGAATTGTGATTTGTGGTTAATTACCCTTGCTCTTCTACCTGTGCTCTACTATGTGTTGTGAAATGTTACTTGTCTACTGTGTGTTCTATCCACTGAAGTGTGAAATGTGAACATGGAAATATATACATATTGTTATATGAAATGTGAAGTGGCTGATGTGTAAGAGTGAATGTGATGCTATTTTTCTTCTTAAATGTTTTGCATATTGGATTGATGATTTTTTACTTTTTTTTTAATAGAAATTAAACTTAAGTTTGTTGGTACTGCATTATGAAAATTCACTTCTTCAACATAGAAGTTAATAAGTTGCTTTTGCGATGTTTTTGTCCGCTCCATGAATCCCTTTGGTCACCATGAAGTCCCAAGGGATCCAATTGAGTGCACCTACTCAACAAGCTTTCCTAATCTCTCCCTTTTCCTTTTTTTTTATTTTTCCATTTCAGTTATGACAATACAAAGCAAACTTAAGTAGGCTTGTAAAAATTTGTAACCATATTTTCCGTGCTCGTACTTTCATCACTAATAATCCTTGTAGCGAACATAGCTTCAATAAACAACCATTGACCCTTCATGTTTGCAACAATGAAATTTGCATGGTGGATTAATGCAAAGCCATTTATTCTAGCCTTTTGACTTTATAATAGGACATCGATGAGCTTATAGTCAAGGTTGCATTTTTTACCCTAGTTATCCCATCATGAACAGTAGAAAGAAATTTAGAGAAACACCAAGGTCGAATAATGGCCATTCCTCTTTGTTTCCAATAAAGTGAACATCAAGATTATTTGAAAAAAAGACTATTGTATTACATTTATCAAGTGAAATCAAGTTAACTATTGGAATTAAAATCTCATGAATTTGCTTCCGCATCCAATGATAAGGAAGATGTCAATGATGGAGAAACTTTTAATCACTACATATTTCGAACAAAATAAATACGTGCGCATGGAGAGCTTATGAAATTGCATTGCAAGTTGTTCTCTGTGTGAAATGTGAGCTTAGACTTTTGGGGAACAAATAAAAAAAATGCTTATTAGCATATATTTCTTTATTTGAAGTATGGATTTGTTTTTTATCCTTTATTTTCCACCTAAAATCGATGCTTTATTGTTATTTGAAATTGTCATTTTGTTTACACTTGTTCGCATAACGAGTTCTATATTTGGCTGATATATTTTTCTTTCTTCTTTTTCGGTTGGTTAATAGATATTAAACTTTTTATGTTGGTATTACATTATGATTTTAGAGAAAGGGTTGGCTATAATGAAATAGTAATTTTGCTTCCTCATGTTGGTTGAAGTATTATTATTGTGGATTGTCATGACCTTGATATCTTAGTGTGCTCTCGGTTGGCTGTGCATAGGATTGTGGCGTTTTACACAATTCATGTCCACCTATCCTTGTCCATACAAACCAGTCGTAGCATTGCTATGGACGTCTTAAGTGCCAATCCACAATTGTTATGCTTCTAACATGAAAAGGAATAAGCAATTCTAGTTATGAGCCATTTATGTCTCAATATTTTTTAACTTTTTTTTACATTCCTTTTATGCCAAATGTTCATATGCATTGGATGTTGCGGGATTTGTGATTAAATAGTGGAAATGGGAAAGATGGGGAAGAAAAGAAATGAGGAGGAGGCAACGGTTCATTAGAACAGACACAATGAGAAGGCATTGTTATTAAGGTTGGTTGACCATCAAACAATCACCTTGGGACGACATCCTCAACAGCCGATTGGGACAAGTGGGTGGGGGAAATTTTTGGTCAAGGTGTTTCTAGCGAACGTTGTAAACAAAAGCAAAATCGACTGAGGAAAGTTTTTCAACTATACTTAGTACTGTTGAATGCAAGTGGCCTTGGTTGGAATCCTAAAACTGGGGCTGTTAGCTACAACCAACAGTATTTAGATGATTTCTTAGCGGTAAGTTCCTCTCTTTTCACTCTACTCGTCATATTTCGTAAAAAATAAATGTACAACTTTCATTGGTGGCAATATTAATTCGTTTCTCATTTGATGTCTAGAGAACCCTCAATGCCAAAGACTTGATTGGTAATGCTATGCCAAATTGGCCGTTGATAGTGCAATTGTTTCATAGAGAGGCCGTCATAGGATATCATGCGGTGGCTTTGGGTTCCACATGTCTAACCGAACCTTCTAGTCAGCTGAGAAGCAATGATGACCATGAAGCAGCTGGACTTAGAAGATGATTACAACAACTCGGAGGATACGGCCTACATCACTAATTTGGTAGGAATAGACAGCCATAGATCAGGACAACGTGCGACCAATATTGCTCCCACCTCCCGGGCAATTAGGAAGAGGCTAGTGCGCAGCCATCGTCTGATAGATTCACAGGTTGCTGTAACAACCTTACAGAGCATCGCAGATTCTCTATCTAGTCGTAGCGCCAGTAAAGTCACTGGTGGTGGGAGCTTAGGCCATCAACCCCCGTCGGATGATGGGGAATGGAGGCAGTGCCTAACAATAATGAAAGAGATAAACCTAGAGTTGGATCAATTTGTGGACTTTACGAAATATTTGTCTCTTAATCTAAAAATCTAAACCACCTTCTTCATAGCTAATCTAGAATGTCACATGGCGTTCGTACAAAGGGGGAGCATGAGAGTCCAATCTGGGCAGCGGCAACCAACGGAGCGCACACCTCTACCAACAGTATCGTCGCAAGCACCACCAGCACCTTTCTCCCATCCTCTCGCCCATTTTTAGCAAGAGCCTCCATATTTCTCACATCCACCATATGGTGGAAATGACGGCTATTAGTTGATTCATTTTATTTTTTGTTTACTATTTATTTTTCATTGCATTTTTTTCATTCTATCATGGACATTTTTTTACAGTTTGTATTCTTCATTGTATTTTCACAGATTGTATTCTTATTACGATTGTAATCTTCAATCAGATTATACGTTATACGATTGTTGGTGAGTTTTACATTATACACTATTATTTCCTTCTGATCATGTGTTTACATTCTCTCTTAAACGTGTTCTATTCATATTTGGGTACAAATGAATATTATCTATGACTTTGACAACGAGCATGGTTTTAATGCGTTACATATCTATTTCCTTATTTTTAGTGAGAATATTTATATTGGCTTCGGTTGGGCATTTAGAAATGGCTTATCTAACAAATATGATATATCAATCAATGGTTTTTTCGAGTCTTACAACATATAATAAATTCCTTGTAGGGATTTGATGGCGAATTTTCCTATTCATGGAGATGGAAACAATGATTCAGACGACAACGATAATATTTACAACATTGTAGCCGCTTCTGCAACACTATATGCATCCATATTTATGTAGCCTCGTCAACAACGAAACACGTTGGGGATGCCTAGACACGAATGAGTTTCTAATTTGCTGCATGGATATCACAATGGAATATATAATAAGATATGAATGGGTGCTAACACGATTACAATGCTAAGCATAGTAGTCCAAAACAAGGGTTTGTTAAGGCCCAATCGTAACACCAATGTTAATGAACAACTAATCTATTTTTAACATCATATCACAAAGCCAAACAAACAAAGAAATGCAAGATTATTGGCAACATTTAGGAGAGACAATTTCGTGCTTTTTCACACAGGGCCTCCATGTAATATGTGACTTAAGGCATGACTTTATTCTACCGCTGAAATGGAATGACCTGCTCATGCTCGTTCAAATGCATAAGAACAAGTACCTTCCATGGTTCAAGGTAACATCCTCTAGACCTACTAAAATACTACATTGTCATTTGTAAAACAGTTGCCTTAAACCAAATGACGTAATAATTTAGTGCACGTAGGCACTATTGACGATACATACATACCATGTATTCCACCCAGCGAAGAATCGAGAAGGTAAATTAATAGAAAAAGATTTCACTCACAAAATATCATAGGCGTCTACGACTTTGACATGAAATTTACTTTCATCTTAACTAGATGAGAGGGATCTGCCCATGATGCGCGAGTGTTACTAGACGTCGTATCCGATCCAGGGAAACACTTTCCAAAACCACCACTAGGTAGACGAGAAAAAAACTTATTATTCTTCTTTTTAAGTCGACCTTTGATTTTGTTATATTTTGGGAATATATATACTAACATCACTTGTGATTTGCTTAGGGAAATTTTATTTAGTAGATTTTGGCTATCCCAACACTGATTGTTTCCTTGCTCCATATCAAGGAGTTACATATCATTTGCAAGAATATCAAGAGCGTAGGCATGGTCCTTGTTCACCAAAGGAGTTATTCAACTATACCCACTCATCTCTTCACAACTGCATTGAAAGAACCTTTGGTGTATGGAAGGCGAGATTCCTAATATTGAAGACCATGAAGCCCTTTCCATACGACAAACAAAAGTTGATTCCAATTGCTTGCATCGTGATTCACAACTTCTTATGCATGTGGCAAAGCAATGATGAGATACTTCACTAATACTATGATTACACATTACCAGTGGCTGAGATAGAAGGAGAAAATGTCAACGAAGAAGATGGAGTGCAAGATGCTCGTAGGGATGACAATGCGATCATGAACACTCGCAGGGATGCGATGTGAACCCATTTACTTAAAGTAGGGGTGATAATGTCAACATAAATGCTCGAAGGGATGCGAAGGCGAGCCAAATGTGGGAAGCTTAATTATGCACAATGTCCTTAGTACACTAGCAGGCATTAGTATTTCAATACAGTTATTTTTAAATACATTAGTATTAGAACATTGCTACGTCAGCTGGGGGTTTCCCTTTAGTTGTCTGCACGAAACGCGGTCATGTATGCAATGACTTTGGAAAAGGAGCACGTTCTTTGAATGGATTATAATATTTTTTTTCCATGACAACTTTATGGATTAGAGAGAGAATTGATATTTCGGGAAAAGAAAATAGCATCAAAATGGTAACAAGAGTCAATAGGCAAAAAACAGAGGACTTAATACAGTTATCACTCGAATTTCATTTTAATATTGTGTTCACATGCACCATACATTGATTTCTTGGGTTCAATGAAATTGAAATAATTTATTTCATACACAATTTTTATGCACTTTTTTAAAAATGTGTTATTTTTCTAATAAAATCTTCTTTTTTTTTTATTTTGACAAAGGGCTACCAAAAATCCTAATCCAAATCTCAAATATACTAAACACATATTCATAACTCAAATCAAGATTCAAAAACTTACCAAACATATATTTGAATATTTTACCTAAATCAAATTTTGAATACTCTAACAACCAAACAATAACTCGAATCACAACTCAAATCACATTACTTAAATTACAATCCAAGTCACAATACTTAATCAAATAATCCAAATCATCATAATTCGAATCCCTTAACCAAATGGCCTCTAAAAATATAATAAAACATATTTACAAACTTAAAAGACATTATCAAACACATTAAAACTCAAAATAAAATAACCACATGTTATTTTTATGGTTTTGATCATTTATAAACTAAACACATATTTAACACATCGAAACGAATTTCAAAATTATCAAAAATATTATTAAACATAAAAACACGCTAAAAACATATTTTTAAACACATTTACACACTAAGGCACAAAAATACCTATTAACACAAAAATGCTATTAATTAGAGGATTTAATAAGAAATAAAAGTATAAATAAATGATTTTATCCTTAGAAAATGTACACTTTTATAGTCTCATCACTCTCTAATGTGACAATCTATAGTTGCACCTTACCTGTATAACTAGTCCATCTCTAAGATCAATTATAAGTACTCGTGGGGATTATAATCAAAGTACTTACCAGAGTCTCATCCTTAATCATTACCATACAAGGTTGATATATATGGTTCACACACACACCCACCCTAGGGGTGAGGCACTTACCAAGGGTTCTTCAAATTCCTCTATTCCTAATTCCAAGGTATGCACAAATGAACTCAAAACGAGAGAATGAATGGCACCAATGTCAAAGAGAACCAAAATCAAACACTAAGAAACTGGAACCGTACCATCGACTCTCACATTGCTAGTTTGCACATCTGAACTCTCTAAAGTCATGGTGCGAATCTAGGCTACAGCTTTCCCTTTTTCCTCTGCTAGCGCCACTACATCCTGGGTCCATCGGCCGATACTAGTGCGGAGGAAGCTGATGAAGTTGCTACTGAAGGAGTTGTTGAGGTTGAGGCTGACAGCTTGCACTCCCTTCGATCTGAGATCCTTGTCAAGCATTCTGTGTTGGGAAGCTCCTCCCGATGCGTCTTGGTTACTAGCAAAAATGGTAAGGGTTGCTTAGTTCGTTGTTGGATGAACTGCTGCTTTCACTGTCAACGTTGCCATGCTAATTCTTTACTTGAGCTTGGTGATTGTAACCTCTCCTATTGTTTCTCTAGGGAATTCCTAATGTTCTCGCCCGATCCTTGCAGTAGAGAGCATAATCTCCTTCTACCGATAAGCTGACGACTCTAACCCACCAAAATTCTTGAATCATAAGACCACTAATTGTCGTGGGATGGATGCTTTGAGCCCTTCCTGAAACTTGATACACTCCTCGCGCTCGGAAGCCGCAGCGAACGTAATAAACTTGGCCAACTCATCAAACTTTACCTCATATTCCCGAACCGTCTTGTTACCTATTCCAACTGGCAGAATACAGCGATCCCTCAATCTCTACATCCCTGCAAAAAATACTACTCCTAGAATAATTCCTCGTGTTTCTCCACTATCGATATTCCTATCTTTCTCCATATGCTTTGCTTGCTTCACCGGGTGTTAGCATAGCCTACCAACTTGTAAGCTGCAAATTCCAGTTGATACACTATTGGGTCTAACAAATATTTAGCCTTCTACAGACCCCTATTTCCATTGAAAGTTGTGATAGGTGCATGCCGAAGCTCCATAAAGCACTTATGCTGGCGACTTGCCTTAGAATTTCCATGTCTAGCCACCGCTGCCATCTATCAAAAAGCGGCAAATGTAATCCCTGTCATGTTTCCCTTATTTGTAAAATTTGTGTCAGACATAGCCAGATGACGCCTAGGCGCCATTCTCTTGATTTCTAAAAGCAAAATTGGGCTGCCAAAGGCTTTTCACTGTTATATCTGTGTGTGCACAATTTCTAAGGTTCATAACCTAGGCGCCTAATTCCATTCTGTCATGCCCCGAAGTAGGGATAGTGAAGTGAAGGTTTAATTCAGTTAATTAAAGTAGATTTTTGATTAAAAAAACCAATTAAATGATTTAGGTTATTTTTGAAAAAACGTGATAGATTAAAACATTTTTAAAGCTATATTGTTAATTTGAAAACAGTTAATCATAAAATAAAATAACAAAGATAGTTAAACATAAGTCGGGCCATACCAGACTTACATTATTGAACACACATGGTATCAACAATAAAATATTATAATCACAGTCCAATATGAGAAATAAAAGTTTAAATAGTACATGCTTTGATTTAAATAAAGAAATAACCTAAACAAAATTCCTACAACTCACATGTTTGCCTTGTTGCCTTCCAGTCAGTCCTAAGTTACAATCCACCCAGGGGAAGGGTTTTGAAACAGATAAAGAAAATGTGAGCGGAAGGCTTAGTAGGACTAGGTTAGAAAACATTAATTTGAATATAAAATTTCACATTCAGAAAATTATTAGAAAGCAAAATTTGATAAATAAGTGAACAAACAATTCATTTAAATTGTTCTTACCAAAATAGTACTTTGCTTGTTCAGACTGAATCTTATTGTCTTTCTTGGGCAAACCATATAAGTCACCACCGTAGTAGCCCAGTTGGGTTTCAAGACTTGCCCCCAAAGTCACACTCTGTACGACCCAATCTTTGATTATGGCGTCATGCCCTTATGTGTATTTATTATTATTTAAATCCCATGTTACCGAATATTCTCAATTACATTCATTATTTGATTCATTACGAACATTCATTCTTAGACAAGAAATTAAGAGTACTAAGAAATTGATTTTTTTATCATTCCATAAAAATGAAATTAAAAGAAATAATTTTGTGGCCAAAGGCCCCCTTTAAAAATATTGAAAACATTTTGTCATTCATTGAAAACATTTTGAAAGGATCTTTAAGGCCAAAACCATTTAAAAACAAAAAAAAAACAAAAAAACAAAAAACATGGCTACCAAAGAAAGGGGTAGAAATCCTACTTTAATATTCTACACCGTGACTTAGCATCGTAATCCTAACCCGCTATACATTAGCTCCACAGAACCACAAACGACCTTAAATGTAAACTAAGTTCGTCAATATCTAGCTTAAGATATTCTACACTATTTAGCTATCTCATGGTGTCCTAGTGTGTCATTTATATCCATAAAATCATACTATAAAGTTTAAATTTCTTAATCTAGGTTTAAAATGGGTGAAAAATAGCCATTTTTCCTATGGCCGATCGGCTTGATGAATTCTCTGGTCTAACCTATCGAACTGCACAGTTCGGCCTACCAGCCATGCAGGACTGGCTTACCGAACGTTCCTAGGTTCGACCTATCAATGATATGAATCTAGTAGGCCAAACTCATACCGAACTCATGTGTCCTGCCTGTCTATGTTTAAGATCAGCCTGCCAAATTGAAAAAATCTGAGGACCTGAGACGTTGAGTCTCGGCCTCCCCAAGATCAAAATCTCAATTTAAACCTATTTTCTCAATTCTCAATTCTCAATTTAAACATTATATTCATAAATGATTAAAAAAAACATAATAGAACACATTTAAACAATTTTAACCAAGATTTACATAGAAAATTTCAAGGAAATCCGAAAATGAAGAAAAAGAAAAAAAGTTGCTCAAGCTTTATTTTGTCCAAATCAAGCTCAAATTTGTAAGGGTTTGTGTTCTACTAACCTGGATTTAAGGTTTCCTAAGCTCAAGAAACTTGGATTATAGCATTTTGAAGATATTGAAAATTTAGAGAAAAAGTTTAAAATTTGAAAAAAAGTTAAACTAACCTTGAAATTTGAGCTTGAATTTGAGTTTGTGGAGGCCAATCCTTGCTTCCAAGCTTCCAATCTTGTTGGAGATCGAGAGCTTTTGCTCAATTTTTGAAATCAAAAGGAGAGAGAGAATGTGAGAGGGAACAAGAGAGAGAAAGGAAGAGCTAAGAGAGAGAGTGTCTGTGCTAAGAGAGTTAGTGAGGGAAGGAGAGGGGGAGAGGAAATAAATAGAGAAAGAAGGGATAATTTTTCTCAGATAAAACCATGTCCTTAGCACATGGTTTTCAAAAAAAGAAATATCAGGTATTTGACAAATTGTTTTGTTTTAAAAATCCAAAATAACAATTAAAACAATTAAAATATTAAAGAGTGATTAAAAATAATTAAAAGTAATACTAATTTAGAAATATTACAAAATAATTAAACTAAGTTCATACTTACATTATGGCACACTAATTTACCAACCATTTTCATACTTATTACACTGAATTAAAAATTGTGTTGTTACACTATGTTCATTGCAACCACATATGTACCTCATATATGGCGATGTGATTTGACGGATATAAATTTTGCTTTTCATAACCTATGATTAGCACAATATTTATCATGCAATTAATAACGTAATATGCAAAGACTAAAGTCTAAATATTTTATTAATTGTGATGTTTCTCAACGTATTATTCAAATTAGAATGAGCCTAAATCTGTTGTACTATTTTTTTAGTTTCTTTAATTGTTTTTCTATTATTTATTAAACAAATTATTTAAATTTAATAATCTAAATACATAAATAAGACTTAAATATTAATAATTAAAAAATTTATTTAGGTGTTAAAATTTACTGAGTAAACAGTCAAGAGAACATAAAAATATGAAGTGGTATCTTTATTCAATCAGAATAAACCATAACAAAAAAAAGGATTGAATGTCACATGTTTATTGTTAATAATAATGAAACCGAAGAAAGTAACTAACTACGCCTTCGTTTTTCCATATCTCTGGTGTAGGATTTACATTCCAGTACTGATATGACAGTGCATTATTGGACAAAAACTAACCGCTGACAAAAGAGCAGGGTTAGAGTAACAGGGCTTTTCTTTTATTTTTTTTTATTTCTTAAATTTCAATGCCAAAAGCCAAAATGGGTAGAACCGGGGGAGGGTGGATGGGTGGGTGGGTGTGTGCAGGTGGTGGGGACCCCAGGGCAGCGGTACGTGAGTGTTTCCTTACGGGAGATTTGTCATTATTTCTCCCCAATACAGCGATGAACCTCCAAGCCAATCAACCACACAAATTTCAGCCGTCAGTGGGTCCCAACCTCGTGGCTTTTCTCTATTTTCTTCGACAGCGTACTTTTTATTTTTATTATACGGGGAAAACTATAGTGGAGGCACTACAATCCTTCGCCGATGAAGAACAAATTTGAAACCCTTAGATTAGATATCAACAGTTAAAGATTGTATTGTTTATAGAAACTAAAATAAAACTAATCACATCTGATTTATTTATCTATTTATATCAGTTTTACGCGCGTAAATCTCAGCCAATGAATTTTGAAAACTTTCAATCTCTGAGTCTAAAACACAAACCATAGCCTTATTAATTCCAAATTTTTTTAACGCTCAGAACCAAAAAAAGCTCTTCCCACGGCATTGCAAGTTTGCAAATCTACCTCCCCTCACCATGGTGGCCGAACTAATGTGGCCTTTTCTGCGAATCTCACCAACGGCGAGGTTAGCATCACCAGTGACCGTACCACCATCCTTGATCATATGGAGGTCCTCACCGCCAAGATGCTCATCGAGCCCTCCAAATCTCACGATGCTGCATCCAGAGACGGAACCACCATCATCGTGGTCAGTGTCGGCGCACTCCTTAAGCTGTGCCTCTCCCTTCTTTCCATTATTATATTTCTAAAAAGATATAAAAATTTACTTTTGTTGAAAACAATAGACGATAAAAATAAAATCTAGATTTTCTTTACCAATTGATGAATTTGTACATTGTTGCAAGGTGTATTTGTGAAATTAATATGTGTAATTAGTTTGATGTTTGTTGTAATTAGATGTTTTTGATTAATAAGGTTTTCCAGGTTTTCTGTTATTCTTATTGGTGGGGATTTTTTTTTTGCTTCAATAATTATTCTATACACATGAAGGTGTATGTTATCTAGATCTACTACCTATGGTTTGTTGCCCCGGTTAATTACAGATTTGAATGTTCTTGTTCATGGTTTGTTTGTTTGGATTATAGATCTGGGTTTTCTGCTCATGTTTTTTTTTTTTCTTTCAGATATGTTATTTTATTTCATTACTTACTTTTTTTTAAAAATAAATCTTTAGAAAATCCAAACAAAAAAGAATTGATCGAAGAAGAACTTGATTTGTCCATCGATTTGGTTTTTGTTTTCATTTACTTTGAGATTGGGAATGGCAATGATGAGTTAGCGGCGATGATTCCAATGCCGAATGAGTAACGAATCCAAAAAGAAAAAAGAAGAAAAATCATGGCTAAGCTAAGATGAAGAACCGGATTAATTTTAATCCTCGATTCAAAAAAATAGCCTCGTCGGCGGTTATGGTAGATCGCCATTGAATCTGTTAGAACTCGTGAAGAAGGAGAAAGAAGAAGGAAGAAGAAGGGCTTTTTTTTTTCCTCTGCAGATATGTTAATGGCTTAAATTTTTTGAAGGGAAAATGGTTTTAATTTTTTTTAATAGATGTGGTTAATTTTGAGATTATTTTGGCAATTTTTTAATTTCTTATACGTAATGGTTTTTTTTCCATATATATATATATATATATAATGGTTTTCTATTTATTTTTTATTGTCATTTAAAACCACTGTCAACCTTCTTATCATTCTCCAAATATTCTTCACTGGTGGAGAAAAAAGGACCCTCCGTTATAGAACTTAAAAAAAATCCTTAAAAACACCACGAAGCACTACAATTAATAACAAGAAGGCATTGTCAGTGGGTCTCGTTTTATGATGCTATTGGATCTAAGCACTATTGTGAATGACATAGGTGGCCGCTTACAGTGGATTAAAAAATTGAATGTTCCTTTGATGAAACTAATATCAATATTTGCCGCATTCAAATAATTCATTAGCCTATAAAGACAATATTAACCTTTTAGTGCTTGTTTGGTACACCGTATTATATTATATTATATTGTATTTTTTATATATAATATAATACAATATAATATAATGTGTCAAACATGCCTACTCACTCTAAAAATTTGTCATGACTATTAATGCGATAACTGGCCAGATATATCATCTTAGTGAGTCCAGATTTGCTGACTTTGTACACTTGTTGACTTTGTACACGGTGAATCTACGATCAAGATGTTAAAATTCCAAATTGAGTTATTAGTAACTTGGGCCCTCAAATCACCGTTAAATGGATCTATTAACTCGAGTATATATGCAAGATTAGAATAAAATAAACAAAACAATGCAGAAATAAGAGAGCATGTAAAATTTATAGTAGTTCACTCCGTTAATGAAGAGCTACGTCTATTGCAATTCACTATGGTGAACAGAGCATGGATTACAAAGAAAATGAGTAAGTAAATTGGCAGGGTTTCAGCATCTGTTTTTTTTTCGTATCCCTTACAACAAAGCAACCTTCCCCTTATATAGAGGATGAGATATGATCATGGCCTTTAACCGTCTGGCGGAGTGGTATAACGCCTTGTAAGTTACTGTAATAGTGGGACACGTGTTGATTGACAATAAGCTGCAGAAATCACATCTCGTCCATGTTTCGGTCCAGTACTAGACATGTTTTAACCACCAGAACGTGCTATTAACCGTCGAATCGAGACGATCGATCTGGTTGAACAAAGGCTTAAAGAGCGCAAATTATCTTGGACGAAAAGCTTCGAAAGAGGTAATTGAGCCAAACGAATCGAATGAATGGCTAATTCAATTGGGTTGCTCTCACTCGATCCTTTCAGTCATCACCATTATTGGGCCGCCAAGGCCTATAGGCAATTTAGGCCGGACCAAATTGCACCCCAATAGTTAGCCCCCTAATCTATAGTCGATGTTATGGACTACAATAGTGAAAATCAAGCCTTGAAACCAAATGCACGTGACTTAAGACATCTTTTCACCCGTGCTAGAATCATTACCTTTTCTTGGGAAATCGCGACAATTAATTACCTATAACACGTGTCCTCATGCAATTGGCAGCCCATTAAAAACCATTGCAATGCTGATGTAAGCGTCTGATTCGAAAGGACACTGCCTCGGTTTGAACGGAAACTCGAAAAGACGTGTAAGCCCAGCCCTTAGATCAGATGGCTCTGAATCGATCCCAACTGTCGATTTGGTGCCCTCAAATGGTATATAACTCATTCCCTTCCTTACATCTTCATTCTGTTTCTCTCACTTCAAACTCAATGCGATTTTCCTCCCGTTTTTCTCAGTTTCTTCAGAGCTTTCAGGCAAGACTTTCTTCCTCTTTTGTACTTTTCTTGAAATTTTCCTTCCATAATCTTATTTTTGTCTCGATTTTAAGCATTTTGATGCTAAACATGCTTCATTTCCCAAGAAAATCAATGACTGCTGAACTTGTTTGGCTATCGTGACCATAATGCACTCAAGAATTGTTTGAAGCCTTCAAGTTTTAGGATCATTTATCTTTTTGATCTTTGAAACCTTAGATTTCCTCGGGTAATCCTGTTTTTGTCGAAATGTCGAAGGCAGTAGTCATTGACTCGAGCTCCAATAGTGGACAGGATCCCTGGTCGAGTAGCGACGAAAGGGAGGTGGATGAAATGATCCACCAACAAAGCTTGATCGAATCGAGCGCAAGGACTGCTGGAGCCAAGACCAGTGAAGAGGCATCGAGCCGAAGAGCGAAACAAAACTAGCCAGCTAGACCCTCGAGGGCAGTCGATGACGTCAAACCAATCGAAAGGAGGAAATACATTTCTCTAACTAAGGGGGTTTCAATTTTTACGAAGAATCTAGAATCTGTTCTGACAGAAGGTGACTTGTTGATAGTAAGGTCGAAGTATGAAATACCAGCTTCGGTCGAAATACGTCTGCCTTATCTGGGGAATGAGCAAATACACAAAACGACAATTGCTTTTGTGTATATACCAAGTGGTTTGAACTCGGCCTTTGACTGTCGATTTTGGAGTTTATGATCAAGATTATCAAACACTTCTACATTTCCATGAGTCAACTTATGCCAAACGATGTCTGACTGCTCATCGCCCTCATGGTTTTGATAGAGGAGGCCAAAATTGACTTTGACATATACGACTTCCTCATATGTTACTATCTGAAATCAAACAACAAAAATTTGGGCCATTTTTACTTAGTCTACAGGCAGTCGAAGCAGTTGATAACTAAGTTTGTAAATGCTGACAGGCACTAGGAGAAGAGAAACTTTTTTATGTCGATTAACAGCGACTCCTTTGAATTAACTACTCAATTTCCATTTCCATTCGCTTTTGGTCATATTGGTAAGTATCATAACTTTTTTATATTTCAAGCAGTAATTCCAATTAATTATAATCAATCTCTTCACCTTGTAGATTATGAACTGAATCATCCGGCACCAATCGGTGAGCGATTCCAAGCGAGATTGGATACATTGCTAGAGCTAGAAGGGCAAACTTGGGCAAAAGTCTTGCAACCTGATCGACTCTGAAGGTCTTCGATTTGGAAGAGATTTAGAGAAATCCCTACAGGTATTCCTATTTGATTTCCAAAATGAGTCGATTGGGTTTTTGTATGCCAAGGTGCACTTCAGCGACTGTACGGTCTATCAAAATATATGACACCTCTATTTGATGAGGACATTCATCTCGCAGAAGCCACATTGTCAGCCATGAAGGTTACATTGCCTTCGGTTGGCGAGAGCCGCAGATAAAGCAGCCAAGAAAAGAAAGCATTCTGGTGAGCCGTCTGTAATGAAAAAGTCGACCCCTCCAACTTCATCCGATCTTCCTCCTTTCGACATACATCCCTCAATGTCAAAGAAAAGAAACGGTGGTGAGGCCTCAACGTCAACTAGGTGTTGGAAAAATAATACGCAGCGGAATTTTAAAAATTTTAAATCAGAGTATTTTTCAAAACACAAGTTTGACATGCTATATGTATAAATTAACCTGATCTTACTGACCTTGTATAAGCCGAAAAGCTCCCAAAGTCTGTGTAGAGAAGTAACGTTCTAGAAGAGCCTTAACCAATTGGTCTTCTTTGCTATTCTCTATCCATGATTGGAATGAGTGCGGGCTCACAAGTACAGCTCTTTCTCAAGGTGACTCTCCTTCCAATCAATTGAGAGAACCCAAAGCTAGTGTTCGTGATTTGTGAACAAGAGCTCTTAGGGAGTTTCAGATTCTCACTAGTAGAATATCACTCTTAATCTCTCTATTGATCTGAATAACTCATTAGACTTACTCCCTATTTATAGAGGTTGGGTCTAGGGTCATTCCTTATCAGATAAGGTCTCAAAAATTTGAAATAGAACCAAATTCGGGTCTATATCGGATAAGATACGCGTAAAAACGCATGAAAATGCGCGATTTTTAATTCGCGCATAGGTAGGCCGAACTTGCCTGATCGGTAGGCCTGTTGGAAAAATAATACGCAGCGGAATTTTAAAAATTTTAAATCAGAGTATTTTCCAAAACAAAAGTTTGACATGCTATATGTATAAATTAACCTGATCTTACTGACCTTGTATACGTCGAAAAGCTCCCGAAGTCTGTG
>CAMOHE010049888.1:0-59536 GCA_946598075.1 Artocarpus hirsutus | reverse complement strand
CTATACGAGCTTTGTAATTCTATAGAGTTCGAGAGTGCAGCTCCAAGCTTTTAGTGGAGTAGCGTTGGAGTTGATAATTATGAAATGTATATCTGGGATATTGGGTTTCATAATTATCGGGAGCTTGAACTATATAGGTCCATTTGGTCCCCTTTGCTAGCTCACAAAATCCTGTAACGATACGGCGTGTTTTTATAATAATTGGTGACTTATGTCGTTTTATTAGATTGGTTTTAAATTTGGAAGAATCAAATAATTCATGTCTGTTTGTCGGTTGAATTAATTTTGTGAACAAAATTAATTCAAGATAAACTTGTTGAATTATTAGGGTCAGATAATTCTTGTCTGTTTATTAGTTGATTTAATTTTGGATAAATTAAATCAAAATAAACTTATAGAATTATTAGGAATCTATTTATTTTCTTAGAGATTATCTAGATAAAGTTGTTTTAATTAGATAACTTCTCTATTGGGTTATTTGAATTAAAACTGAGGCTTTATCCTATAGAATATCGGGTGAAAAATAAAAGATTCGTGTGATTTTTATTTCGGCAGTTCGGCCTACCGATCAGGCAAGTTCGGCCTGCCTATGAAAAAGTTCGGCCTGCCTATGCACGAATTAAAAATCATGCATTTTCATGTATTTTTACGCGTATCGTATCCGATATAGACCCGAATTTGGTTCTATTTCAAATTTTTGAGACCTTATCTGATAAGGAATGACCCTAGACCCAACCTCTATAAATAGGGAGTAAGTCTAATGAGTTATTTAGATCAATAGAGAGATTAAGAGTGATACTCTACTGGCGAGAATCTGAAACTCCCTGAGAGCTCTTGTTCACAAATCACGAACACTAGCTTTGGGTTCTCTCAATTGATTGGAAGGAGAGTCACCTTGAGGAAGAGCTGTACATGTGAGCCCACACTCACTCCGATCGTGGATAGAGAATAGCAAAGAAGACTAGGTGGTTGAGACTCTTTTGGAACGTTACTTCTCTACACAGACTTTGAGAGCTTTTTGGCGTATACAAGGTCCGTAAGATCAGGTTAATTTATACATATAGCATGTCAAACTTGTGTTTTGAAAAATACTCTGATTTAAAATTTTTTAAAATTCCGCTGCGTATTATTTTTCCAACAGGTTTAAACTTTTAACTTTAAATATTTCCTACCAAGAAGACTAGTACGACACTTATTTATCTTTTCTCTCATGTTCAGATTACCAACCATATAATCTTACTGAACATGGTTCATGTCATGACTTGACAATCAATTTAATAACATAGCATGCATTCATCATTTCCTGATAAGCATATCAAATACAAAAATTTCCAATCAACGATCAAACATTGAAAAATTACATTATCATGCCATAGGTGGGATTAGAAATTGCTTGGTCTTTGAGATTTGAGTTGGCTTTATGTTCTATTTGAGCGATGCTCAATCATTAGCTAAGGCCTTTATTTCTAGTTTGCTTTTATAATTCTAAGTTCAACAAACTATTGGTGAACCTTACGTTCTTTTATATTGTTTTGCACTTATCATAATGAAAAACATCTTTTGCTTAAAGGCTTTAAACTAATTCAAAAGGGTTTAAGGTTTGTCTTTGAGTTATTTTGTTATTGAGCTTGCAAAATTTGTAACTCAAAATCCATATAAAATTATTAAAATTTATGTTCACCAATCTTAACAGTTTCAATGAAATCTACAACTTTTTTTTTAACTTTTACAAAAATCAAACGTCTTGAACGTGTTTTGGACATTTTTTCAAATGGGCAATTTAAAAATCTTATTCTTTTTTCTTTATTGGATCCCATTCAAATTCGAGGAATGTTTCTTTACAAAAGTTGTTCATTTCGATGTTCCAATAAAAATCACGTTAGCTCAAAAACTAAGTTAGCTTTTAAGTATCTCAAAAACAAATTTTAAAATCTGTTGTACTTTTTGTTGCGACAGAAAGTACAATGGATTAACATATTAAACTTACTTTTTCTTGTTTATTTTTCATTTTTAGTATTTTAAATTCATAATATAATTCTATGACATTCTTATAGTTGACATGAATTATGGCTAGTGTTTTAGTTTTCTCTTTTAATTTCAATCGTAATTTTTGTTGCAACAAAATCTACAAGATTTATTTTTCTCGTATAAAAGGTCATGTTTCAATTATTCTATATCCTCATACGCATATCATAATAACCAAATAGTTCATATAATTTCTTTTTTGTTCCAATCTCCATACCATAATATATCACATGATTTCACAAACTTTTTGAAGTTTGGAGGTTAAGGTTTCTTTGCAATTTATCCAAAACACTTGCATCTTATATCCTAACCATACTCAAATCATAATCAATAAAAATTGTTACTTTAAACTTGAGATTCCATAAAAGATACTTAATTAAAGTTAATGTTTTCACCTTAAAATCTTCTTGAATCCTTTTCCCAAGTGATGAGACTTATTTTCAACAATGATTTATGGCTAGAACTTAACAAAGTTGTGAGAGAATTAGGATTTTAAAGTAGAAATTTGGAAAGAAAAGGTGGAGAGAAAATGTTTCAAAATTCATTGTGTTGGAATATTAATAGTCCAAGTCTAGTGATGTATTTGTAAATAAAATGTTCTAAATTCTTCCTCCTCTTAATGCCCACAAGTTTATTAGGAATTGTATGGAATTTTCCACACTTTTGAAGAAGAAAAGTTAAACTTTCCTTTGACTTTTGCAATCCAAGTTTATACTGCATAAAAATTTTCCTATACTATTAGTAGCCCTTCTACAACCTTCAACTAGATCCCACATTCTTCCATGATTATTCAAACTTTTAATTCATTATTATTCCTATGCGGTATTATTTTCTATAGTATAACTCTTATACTATATTTTCATTGTACAATATGTTACAATAGATTCTTTGATAGTTTTACTTCTAGCTTTCTTTTCACTTACTTATCATCTAACTTTCTTCTCAATGTCTTTAGATATTCACTTCATGAATATTTGTCACAAAATTTAGATTTAACAAAAATCCTTATGATATTAAAATCTTTCTTTAGACACTTAAAATTTTTGAGTTCTAACTCACAAAAATTTATTTGCATCAAATGCACCATGCTTCACAAAGATTTGCACACAATATATATAGATTACAAAACTTCATATTTACATGAAATTTCAAGAAAATCCATTGTTTAAATCTTATTTTAATTCCAGACTTAAAATAATGAATTTTTTTAGGTATTACATATAGATTGGGGTGTCGATACCACAAGAAGGAGAAAAAAAAAACAAAGATGAAAGTTTAGCGGAACAAAAATGTAAGAGAGATAAATAAACAAATTAGAAGAAAAGAATATTTTTGTGATTTTTTTATAGATTAAAAAATGAAATGTGACTCTGAGATTTTTGTATAGAGAGAATATAATAATAAAAATAGGCAAGACACCAATAATCCTTTATGCATCTCATTTTTCAATCTGAACTTTGATTCATTATAACATAAAAGTATTTAACTCAATTAAATCCTTTACGTTGATTCCACAAAATTGTTATTGCAAGTTATCTAAAATTGACAATATATCAATTGACAATATTACAATAAAAGATCAACTTATAAAATAATTATAAAAACAAAACAATGCCTGACAAAATTTCATAAATAAAGCATGCACTAAAAAAAATAGGTGTTGTTTTGGTCATTTTTCCCACGGGTGGCCTAATATCTAGTGATTACATTTTCTAGCCTCATAATTGATTGATATTTTTTGCACTTGAAAAAATAAATAATTATAACATGTAAAATATTTAAAACAACTAATAATTAAACAAAAAGGTTAACAAATTAAGCATGCAATCTTAAGTTATTCAACAAACTTTCTCACTAATCATTTAAATTTGGATTTAAATGATGCTTCAAATAAAAATACAACAAAGTTTTAATTACAACAATGAGAGAATGAAATACAACATAATAAAATACAAGTGTAATGTCTTATGTAAAAGTTCAACAAAAAAATACAATAACATATAGATGATTATTTTTTCCTCTTACTTTTGTTAGTGTTATCAATACAAGTCTATTCAACATCTAAATGAACTAAGTGTGAATAGTCACCATCAAAAATATCAACCTTATCCATCGATAACAATTGTTTGTTGAAAGATGAAATATTGTTGCATTTGTCATTATCCTCATTGCCCTAAGCAACAATTCCCATATCATCAAACAAACTAAACATATTAAAAATAAACCTAAAACTGACAAATCATACCATCAAGTTCAAAATCATAACAAACTAACATCCCTATATTGGAAAGTGGAGGGACGACGATGGACTCTTGGGATGACGGAGATGGAGGTGAGGAGGCAGTTGCTAGGGAGGCGAGTGAGACGAGAGAAAAAGAGGCAACAAAGGAAAGGGCAAGGAGATGGAGGAGATAGAGGCGAGGCAAGACGATGGAGGTGACTTAGGTGGTAAAGAAGGAAAGACTAGGCGACTAAGAGAAAGAAGACTGGGTGCAATTTATTTGTTCAAAAAAAAAAATTAGATGACAGTTTCAATGATGGTTTTTATAAACCGTCGTCTAATTTACTCTAAAACACTAACTCTTTCGTGGTGCATAGAATGTGATGACTGGTTTTTTTAACAAACCGTCATGCAAAGAACATTTTGCTATAGTGATGACTGAATTTATATAAAATTTTGGCACAAAATAATTTCAAAAGAAATAAAAGATAAAAGGATTTAATTTATTCAAACATATAAATGTTACAAAACAAATGAATTCAAAACCTCAACGAAATCACTCAATACGTAATGTACTCTCGAGCCTCACCAAAGAACTTTAGCCTAGCTTGCAAAATATTCTCACAATTTCTATGGAGAAAATATGAGAAATTATACAAGACAAAGAAAAGAGAGGAAAAATAAGGGATGTCCTTAAGTCTTGGCCTAGCCCTTTATTTATAGTGTTTGGGATATCAATGAAAATAAGAAAGCAAACTAACAAAATAGAAAATTACAAATAAAAGGAAATAAAATAAAAAAAATTATAATTGATTGGGGAAATCAGAATATTTGATTTTGCTTAATTGAGGAAGTAATTGGAGTTGACTATCCCAAAATATGGTGAGAAAATACTGAAATAAATTTCCCACACTAGGAATGCCACTTGTCAAGCACAGATTGGAGATTGCAGTCCTAAGATGCCAAATGATGTTTGTTGAATGGATGAGCTTGCAGGCATGTGCAATAGTAAAAGATATCTGGGGAGACTAATGCAAGTAGGTGACACGCGGAGCCCACATGCTGGAAGCGTAGCTCGGCTCGTAAAACATGATGGAACACACGTGGACCAGGACGACTTGTGTTGAATGGTGGGCTACTGGAAGTTGTGCTTCTGGCGCCTAGATAACGGAGGGCCGTACACAATTGAAAAGCTTTGTGACCCACGCGGATTACACGACGTTCTCTGATTGCTTGGTTCGACTTCGGCTTGGCTGGTTTGGAGAGCGCTGGAGCTTGTATTTAGTATGGCTCATGGGTAAATTTTTTGTCTTTTACACAGCTTTTTAATCTACAATAAGCAAAAACTAGACATTTTCTAATTAAAATATTTTTAAATAAATATTATGGAAATGACGAATTAAAGCTTAAATATTTTATTATTTATTCACAATAAGCAGTATTAGATGTATGCTAACCACAATCCATAACCAAGTTGTTGCTAGTCCCTAGCAAGTCAAATGCAAGAAAAATCATATGAAATTGAATATCTGAGTCAAAACTAGCAAACCTACCTGAGCACTCAAACAAAATTGTAAGTAAGAAATCAAAAGATACCATCAAAATTATTTCAGTAATAACTCCTAAGCTGTGTCTGTTTGTTCTAAACCATGACATTCTTACCACAAACCATGACACAAAGCCTTGAAAATTCACTAAGTAAAAGCCTCTACTCCATTAACCTCACAGTTATAGTAAATGTTTTAATGCAAAAAAAAAAAAAAAAAAAATTTCTCATGAAGTTAAAAATGAATCAGTAATGCTCAAAGTGAGAAGGCAATTTTAGGACAAAGCAAATAATGAAATATTGATCAAAAGATGGGCAAATCAACTACTTATAACATTCAACCATTATTACCATAAACCAGCTTTTGGGATTTTATTAGGGACAAACAAAAACTCAAAGAAATGGACAAAGAGCCACGAAATACAGAAAAACATGAATATATCCCTTTTTTTTAAAAAAAAAAAAAGAGGAAGAGACAACTTGCAATCTAAATAATATAAATGTAGAGCGATGAAATGTTGCTCTTTCTCCCTCTCTTTCCTTTATTTTCTTTTCCTTTTTCTTTTTCTTTTTTGTTTTTTATTTTTAAAAAACAAGCCTCTAATAAAAAATATTTTTTCTATCTAACCAAAATTACATCCCTAAAGTATGTGCACCAAGCATACCATAAACCATTAAGGGTATTCTAAGCAGTGATTTTACCAACACAAGTTCAATGGAAGTTCAAAATTTGTTTTCTCTGCTTCTCAACTTAGCAGAAATAAAATTCCTAAACTCAGAAATTTTCTCAGCCAATATGCATTAATATCTATGTTGCCACAAGTTTTTGTTAGAAAAATAGGTTTAGTGAGGCAGTAGAAGTTTAAAAATTTTTATTCAATCACTAGGAAACTAATTCATGATACTTTAAACAATAAATTAAATCTAATTTAATATACTAGTTGGAGATCGAAAACAACACTTCTGACTTAATAATTCTTTAAGAATGAATCTTTATCATCAGATCTTCAATGCTATTCTCATTCTTTAGATCGTTGTGTGTATAGGCACAACTCAGTAAATCTCCACCATAGCTACACTCCTTCCAACCACTTAAGTGTTGAGGAACTAAGATTATTAAAGATAAGTAATCTAAGTTCTATTCTCTATTTTGCACTTAGGTAGTTTTTAAATAAATGAAGACCCTAGGTATCCATTTATATAATAAGTAGGACGATTTAGAAGACTATCAAGATAAGAAGAGAAATCTCTTCTCCTCCCTCTACAGTTGGCACTAATAATGGAGTTTATCTCTACAAAAAATTTAGTCAATCATACTGTAGGAATTGTGATTATCTGCATTATCCAATATAACTCCAATTGAAAACAATTCAATTTAAATTAGAATTCAATTATTCAAGATAGTTTTCTAATTTAAATAATTTTGAATAATTTTCATTATTCATAATTCAAATACAACTAGAATTTTAAATTAATTATTCAAATATAAACCTAAATAAATAATTATCCAAAATTTCAATTACCAATTTGAATAGTTATTTTTCAAAACTAATTAATTCTTCCAGAAAGCATGTAGACAGGCACCACTAGCTGTAGGCTCATGCCTACTATCATTCCATGACTATGGCCTATGTGCCCCATTAGGCCCAATGGCCCAATTTTCGTATACTTCTATCTTACCTATGGTAATCTATATTTGTCCTATCTGTTATAAAGAAATTCGTAAGCTAGCATTAAGACTTAAGGGACATATTATTAAGCTTCGATAATAATAGATAAATTAATCCTTAACTAATTATTTATTTAATTATTAGCTTTAGTACCACTCCATTATAGACCCGAAGCTACACTCTTGATAATATACCATATTATGAGAATTTTGAATTATACATCTTGCCCATGACCTCTCATGTTATGTGTATCCCCTTATGTTACCTATAATCGAACGAAAGACTTAGTTCCATTTTACCTTCCGATAATTTTATCTCAAAGTTTCATTATTTCACCATTGGAAAATTCATTCCTTTTGTAACACATACAAACAAAATATCATGTGGCTATCATATGTAACCAAATGACTGAGAACTCATTATATTTTGTGATAACCAAATAGTGTCTTTGAAAGAATAAAATTGACTTTTTGTTAGAAAACTATGGATTCTATATCTGTGAATTATATTCTCATCAAATATAGGTTGTTTTTCAAACATACTGACAATGGAGCCTTTGTTCATTGGTACTCCTACCTTTGGCATATTAAAAGATACAAGCTATAAACATAAAGTCATAAATGCACTTCAAGATTAAGTTGACACATAAATGATTATCAAAGAGAACTAATTTAAGTGAAACGAAATTATTATTAAATCAATTCAACTTTAGGTCTAATCTAGTGTACGACCACCATTAGGTCTATCACACCAATGTGTCTGCAATTGAGTCAATCTGCTTCAACGGTCAAGATAAACCGCCTCCCCAATTAGATGTAGATCCTGATTATAACCTTATCATGTATAAAGTGCCTAGCTCTATATATAGACTGCGGACTATACAATTTAGTCAATTAATCTCTGAATCGGATCATTCTATATTAAACTCCATATATGCCTAATTCAAAGATTTGGTTCTAATAGCCATGGATCATATGTTTGTTAATATACAATCATTAATATTAAAGTAATATGAGGATCATTGTTACTACATGAAATATTCGCATTATTATTTATTTCACCAAAAATGTCATAAATTCAATCAAAATATTTATTCCTTAGGGCGTCGATCCTAAGAGGTTTAGCATGTGAAATAAGAAACTCATAGGAATCATTTCTTACCAACTAAGATAGCAAAAATTGACTCAAACCAAACATTCTAAAATCATACTCTGATAACTGAAATAACAACAATGACAAAAAATGATCTTATGCATAAATATGCTTACCACCCCTAGCCAAAATCAAACAGTGTCCCCAATATCTCAAAGATATATGCAAGGTGAAGAGGACAAGAAAGAAATCACCTAGGTGATGAACATGCCTTGTATGAGCAAATCCTAAGCTTTCTAATATGATTCTCCAAAAACACACAAAACAAAGAAAAATGTAAAAAGAGATAACAAAATTAAAAACAAATAAAACAAAAGAAATAAAAATATGATATAGGAAAGTGTGATTTGACTTCTAAAAGTCGGGTGGCTTTGGCTTTTCCCTTTATCGTGGTAGTTCTTCAGAGTGTTGATGCCAAGCCCATATTTCTTAATCTTGTGAGCATTAGATTATATCAAAAATACTAGTTATCTCATTAGGATTGAAGCTTTCGGAATCTCAGAGGAGTTCTTTAAGATCATCATAATTGCTTCACAATTGAACTTCCTCCTGGGCGAGTATATTTATCATGAAGGTGTGATAACACTCGTTGTTGTTGTCATTTGGTTGCTTTGTAATGTTGAAAATGTTCATCTCTAGATTCATGTTCCCAAATAATAGTTTCATGAAACCATTCTGACAATTGATGATGTCATTGTCATGGCAAAGAAAGGTCTTCCAAGGATAATCAAAATCTTAAACTCCATGTTAACCATCGACTCAGTATCCAACACAAGAAAATCCATAAGGTAGTGAAATTTATTAATCTAGAACAAAACATCTTCTTGTAGTCCTCATGGTTTCTTGATGGATTAGTCTACCAATTGCAACACTGTGTGGGTTTAATCTCTCCAAATCCTAGTTGTCAGTAGATAGAATAAGGCATGAGGTTGACGCTCGCTCCTAGGTTTAGTAAAGCTTGGTTGTATTTGTGTGTCCCAATCTACCAAGCAATTGCATGTGGGACATCCTGGGTCTTTGTAGTTAGGTGGTGTCTTCCACTCAATCACCACACTTACCTGCTCTATCAAGAATGCAATCTTCTTAAGAAGGTGCCTTCTTTTGACGATGTGTAGATTCTTGATGACCTTGCCATAAGCTGGCACTTGTTTGATCACATGCATTAGGCTAATTTTTACTTGTTGCAAGTGATCAAGGATCTCACCATGGTATTTTGACACCTTCCTTGATCGAAGAGCTTTTGGGAATGGCACTGGTGGCAAAAACTTCTTTGTTTCTTCTTTTTTGTAGTGTCTTCCTTACTACATAAATGATTGAGCTTGTTGATGGCATGTCTAAAAACTTACCACTTTGAGTAGCAATAACATTCACCTCCTTGACATTTTAAGTCTTAGAGTTGGAGGTTTCTACCATATATTGTCCCTTCAAATTGAGCTGAGCTTGAGATGGAAATTTGCTATGTTTCAAAACAACCAAGGCATTTGTTAAGTTTGTGATTTGTGTCTTGATCTCCCTTTTTCTTCCACTAGTTGGATGAACATTATTTCAAATTTGTGGTTCATTTTTTCCTGCACCTCCATGAATGCTGTAACAGTGTCCTCAAAAGGACTTCTAGTTTGTTGTGTGTTATACTGAGGTGTATAATATGCTTTTGGTGGAAATGGTTGTTTGTTATATCTCCATTGGCTCCTAGATGATTGTGCTTATTAGTATGGGTATCTCCAGCTAAAGTTTGGGTAGTTCCTTTAGCCAAGATTATAAGTTTTTAAGAAAGGTGCCTAAGATTTTCCAAATGACCCTAAGGCATCACATTGTTCCTCGTACAACCTCTTATCTCACTGAGTGTGTCAATCTTGAGCTTGATGCACCCACCCCTCTATAGATGAAGCATGGATTTTGAGCTTCATGTTGTGAAACAAGTATGCAATGGAATTTTAAAATTTTTTTAATTAAAACCTTTTCCAAAAACAAATTAAACATGTTATGTATGTAAATGAAATAAAGATCTTCGTGCCTCTTATAGACCAAAAACCGTACTTTTAACAAAATATTTTTTCTCAAAACTACTACATGAGATCTACTACTATAAAAGTCTCAAGCAACTAGTCTTCTTCGCTATTCTCTTCTCATGATCGAAGCGTGAGTAGGTACACGTCATTCAGTCTTTCCTTAGGCAAGGCCTTCTTCCAACCATAAGAGAAAACCAAGAGCTATAGTTGTTGATGTTAAATAATAGCCCTATGAGAGTTTTAAAGTTTCCCTAGAAAATGCTATTCTTTAAATTTCTCAAGTGATCTAAATAATTATAGAAAAACATTACCTATTTATAGAGGTCAGAAGGATAGGATACTCATTCTTACTAGATTTGGCTTCAAAATTTGAGTTCGAAACAATTCTCATAACAAAAACACTTAAGCCTTAGATCACTGACCTAGCAAGGGTGGTTGACCGCCCTACCCTAGGGTTGCTCAACTAGGTTGATGTGGCACACCTCTATTATGTGTTTTTTAGCTTCTAAGAGTTATTTGATTGACTTGATTTGAATCGATTAGATAAATACCACTTTAATTGACGGGTATCTTTCATAGAGTCTCAGTTTTAATTCAAATAGCCCAATACATAAGTTATTTGATTAAAACATATATATATATATAGATAATCTTATATTCAAATAAAATATTTTTTAAATAATTCAACATGCTTATTTTGAGGGAAAATACATCATTCTTCTATTAATAGGCCATATTAGCCAAAATAAGTTGGGATACAATACTAGGGACATCATTTGTGCCCTCAACAATTAAATAGAATTAAAAGCTTTAACAATAAAACTGTGGGCAACTGAATTGCCATCCTTGGCTGTTAAACTACACTTCCAAATACTCGATGAGGACAAAAGCTCAATTATATCAACAATTATAATGCCTTCCTCAACCAACGTAGTCCTTAGCAAGCAAAAGACCCTCACGTTAGGCTAGACATTCAACTATAAAAAGGGAATAGGATCTCATTATCTATTTTGCTAACCAAGGTGTAACTTATCCCTTTGAATCCTAAATAACCGCTTTAACACCCAAATATCTGACTCCAACCTTTACAGAAGCATCTACATTTAGTTTGAGCTCTCCTAGTTTAGGGTCGGTCTAAAATAAAGCTTTAGGCATGACATTAATGCTTGATTATGCTTCTAAAACATTGCAACACTAAAAATCCTAGATCACATGTCCATATAGCTCTAGAGTCTCACTAACCATCCTTTCTTTCCCATGATGAAGCCAATAGTCTCTGTTAGCCCAAATAGCCCAAGCTATCACGTAGAAGACCTCTAGATTAGAATTATAAGCCTATTTACCAAATTCCATGCAAATACCTTCAAAAGAGCAAGGTTTTCACATTTTAAGCTTTGGCCAAATAGCTAAAGAATTCCAAACTTGACGTCCATAACTGCAACCCCACAAAGCATCGTACATGGACTCGATAGCTTTTGAATACCTCTTCCACATAGTAGAGCATCTAATCCCCCTTCTCTTGAGAGATTTGAAGTACAACAAGATGACATTGGTAGCATACCATGAGAAGTTCTAGATCAGATTTGGTTGCTTACTCATCTTATGATATCTTGATTCCTTACTATTAACTACTGAGACACTGTTATCAAAGTACAATGTAATTGGCTTATCCATACCAAGAATTATTTCAAGATCCCCAAGGAACTTACGGAGCCACAATGCTTCTTTTGAAGTTCACTAGCAGCCACATACTCAGCCTTTATCGTTAAATCAGTAGGGCAACCTTACTTAACACTTCTCTAAGTGACAACGCCTCTAACAAGAGTAACTATGGACCCAAAAGTCGATCTTCTCGAACCCAAAAAAGATTGAAAATCCGAATCAATGTATCCAAGAGGTGTTAGATCCTCACCGGACTATGTTAGCGTATAACCTCTAGTCATTCTTAGGTACTTAAAAATATGCTTGATCACAACCTAATGGTTTAGTCTTGGATCTGACTAAAATTGATTTGCTATTCTAACCGCATAGCATATGTTAGGCTGTGTGTTAATCATAGCATAAGTGAGAATATCTACTATTGAAGCATAGGGCATCTTCTTTATGTATTCTCTTTTTTATCAGTTTATGGCCCGTCCTTCTTAGAAAGAGTAATTCTAGACCTAAACAGTTGCAAACCTTAAAACAGACTATAGCAACTTGCAGACCTTATTCTCCTAACCCTTAGCTTTGAATCCATTTAGTTGTAGCATCTATATGGTCTCATTAAGGTAGCCATTTAAAAATATTATCTTGACATCCACTTGCCAAATCTCATAATCGAGAGCGACAATAAAGGACAAGAGAATGTGAATGGACTTAAGCATGGCTGTAGGTGAAAAATTTTCCTCGCAATCTATTCTTTCCTTTTATGTGTATCCCTTTGCTTTGACCTTCCTATTGTACCTCTCTTTCTCTTAAAGACCTTCTTACATCGTATGGGTTTTACTTTGGGAAGGTCTACAAACTCCCAAACTTGATTAGCCTTTATACACTTCATTTTAGTGTTCATAGCTTCTGTCTAGAGCTTTGAATCAGTTTCCTCTATAGCCTTTCTGTAAGTATCAGGATCCATATCATGATCAACCGATTTAGCGAAATAGGCTTCACCATCGTTCATATACCTTTTAGGTTGACGACCGATCCTCCCACTATGCCGAAACTCCCTAGGTTGTTGTTCGGTTTGTGTTTCTACTTTGACTGTATTGGTTTCAACTGGAACTCCTAAAGCAATTGAATCGCTCACTAGCACCTCGAGTACCACTCTACTATGAGGCTTTAAGTCGTTCATATTACTTTCCTCAAGGAAAGTCGCGTTCATTGAAACCACAAGTTTATTTTTTTGGGTTATAAAAAAGCCCTCTTTTTTCCCTTTTGGATATCCTACAAACATGTACACTTTTGAACGTGCCTCCAACTTATTTGCTTCCTTGTTTAGGAGATTAGTCAAGCATGCCCATGTATGAATATGGTTTAAGGATGTCTTCCTAGCTGTCCACAACTCGTAAGGAGTTTTAAGAATAGATTTTGAAGGTACATTTTTCAAAAGAAAATGGTTTGTAGAGATTATCCCCAAAATGATAGTGGCAATGTTGAATAACTCATTATGGGCCTAACCATGTCCAATAAGGTCATCTTCCTTGTTTTAGCTTTGCAATTTTGCTGTAGAGTGCCAAGCGTAGTCAAATAGTACAAAATCCCATCCTCTACAAAGTGTCCTAAGAACTTACTAGAGAGGTACTTTCTACCTTAATCGATTGAAGTGCCTTGATTCGTTTACCTAGTTGCATCTCTGCTTCCACTCGAAACTACTTAAACTTGTCAAAAGTTTCACTCTTAAAATGCATAAGATAAACATACCCATATCATGAGTAGTCAGTAATAGAAGTGAGAAAATACTCATACCCTCATTGCACCTTGATGTTCATGAGACCACAAACATTATTATGCAATAATTCTAGAACCTTTTTGGCTCAATTGGTCTTAGATCTGAATGTTCTTTTGGTCATTTTGCCCTCCAAAATAGACTGACATTAGGGCATAGATTCTATCTCTAAACACTACAAGAAATTATTGATTATGCAACCTTTATTTCACGACTGTTTCCTAAAAACCTTCGTGGTAAAGTCAAAAAAGCGCCACAAGTTACGCCTACGAAAACGAAGACCGTCGCGGTAGGAGGCAGAGATAGCATGATGGTTTTCTCAAAAAATCGTCATGAAATTGTAGAGATACAATGATAGTTTCTCGAGAAAACCGTCATTGTATCTTCAATATAACACGATGATTTTCTTGAAAAACTGTCGTGCTATATGAAAATACCACGACGGTTTTCTCGAGAAACCGTCGTGGTATCTATCTATTCCACGATAGTTTTTTGAGAAAACCTCATGGTATCTCCCTTATTCCATGACGGTTTTTCAAGAAAACCGTCGTGGTAACTCACTTAAAACCCCCTTCCCAACCTCACCATTCAGACGCATTTTAGAAACACACTTCAGAAAAACAAACATAGACCCATCTGAATTAGTCGCTGTCGTCTCTCTCTGCCTCCACACTCCTTAATCTCAGCCCAAATTGTAAGTTTTTGTAGAAATTGATAAATAGTTGTTGATTGTGATGTATAATTAATCCAAAATTAATAAATAGTTGTTGATTTTATTGTTTATTCCGTGAAGTTTGTATTGTAGGCCATGGGTATGATTTCTTCGTTTTATAATGAGTATGTATAACTTGTTTTATGATGGATGATGTTTTTTTTATGATTAATTAATATATGTAGGTGGGTATATATATAAATTGTGAAATTAATTTTAATTGAATATTTTCTATTTATTATTTTGATTTAGGAATTGCAAAATGGATAGGAAATGGATGTGGGATTTTCGATTGTCTAGAGAGTATGTGATTAGTGTGGAAGAGTTCTTGGATTTTGCCAAAAGTCATGCAAATGGTGATAAAATTCTATGTCCTTGTGTTCAATGTGGAAACCTTAGATTGCATCCAATTACAATTGTTAGAAGACATTTATTTCGAAATGGAATCATAAGTAGTTCTCAAACGTGGCATTTTTATGGCGAGTCTAATTTCAATCCAACTTTACTAAGTAAAGAAAAGCAAGTTATTGTGGAGGATAATATGGAGGATGAAGACAATATGGTTGACATAGTCAATGATTTAGAAGAACACTTTGTGCACCGTTCGGATTTATTTGAGACAATGATGAATGATGCAAAGACACCAGTGTATGAAGGGTGTATCAATTTCACTAAATTGTCTGCTTTAGTTGGATTATGGAATTTGAAAGCGTCGGGTGGCTAGTCGAATTCTAGTTTCACAAAGTTGTTAGAATCTTTACGAAGGCTTCTACCAGAGGGTAATCAATTACCAACTAGTATGTATAAGGCTAAGAAGACTTTGAGGACTTTGGGAATGGATTATGAGAAAATTCATGCATGTAAAAATGATTGTGTTCTCTATAGGCATAAGTATGAGGATGAGAATTATTGTCCAATTTGTCAACAAGCAAGGTGGAAGAAAGAAAAGGAGCCAAAAGACGGCAAGAATAGAGTGCCAAAGAAAGTGTTATGGTACATTCTATCGGTACCACGTTTGAGACGTTTATTCAGAAACCCAAAACATGCCAAGAATTTAACATGGCATCATGACAAACGGGTGGATGATGGTATGCTTAGACACCCGGCGGATTCACCACAATGGAAGACTTTTGAAGCCAATCATCCCAACTTTAGAGCGGATCCAAGAAACATACATTTCACTTTGTCGACGGATGGAATGAAGCCATATGGTAACATGAGTAGTAGGCATAGCACTTGGCCCGTAATACTTGTTAACTATAATCTCCCTCCAAAGATGTGCATGAAGCGGAAGTTTTTAATGTTGTTTTTATTGATTTTGGGTCCTCACCAACCAGGCAATGACATTGACGTATACTTGCGATCGTTAATCGATGATCTAAAAATGTTGTGGGAAAAAGGAGTTGAAGCTAGAGATGCTTACTGAAAAGAGACATTCACACTCCGTGCGATGTTGATATGGACAATTAACGACTTTCCCGCATATGGCAATTTATTTGGTCATTTGGTGAAGAGTTATATTGGTTGTCCTATTTGTATGATGGAAACATGTCAAAAACGGTTGAAAAATGGGGAAAAAACTGCTTTCCTTGGTCATAGAAGATGGTCGCCAAGAGATCATCGCTACCGCAAACAAAAGAAAGCCTTTGAAGGCAACAGCGAAGAAAGAGACCCTCTGCGCCCTTTGACAGGTGAACAAATATTTAAAATGGTACAAGATATAAGTGTCGTATTCGTAAGAGAAAGCAAGGTAAGGAGGAGATGCAAAATGATAGACCATGGAAAAAAAGATCAATCTTCTTTGAACTTCCCTATTGGAAGACACTTTTTGTTCGTCATTGCTTGGATGTTATGTATATTGAGAAAAACGTTTATGAATCTGTAGTCGGCACATTGCTTGACATTCCAGACAAGACTAAGGATGGTGAAAAAGCTCGGTTGGATCTCATGGAAATGGAGATTAGGCCTAATTTGTTTCTTGAGAGAAGAGGGAACCAGACTTACTTATCTCTGGCAAAGCACACATTATCCAGAGTAGAAAAGAGATAGCTCTGTGAATGGCTTGCTTCATTAAAAGTGTCGGACGGGTATTCTTCAAACTTTAAAAAGTTGGTGTCGGTGAAGATTTGAAACTTATTGGCATGAAAACACACGATTGTCATGTGTTGATGCAGCAATTACTACCACTTGCTTTGAGGGAAATTCTAACAAAAGATGTGAGATTTGCAATTTCTAAATTGTGCTTGTTCTTCAATTCAATATGCACAAAGGTCATTGATCCACTTGTGCTAGATTCACTGCAATCAGAGTTGGTGCAAACCTTATGCATGCTTGAAAAGTATTTTCCACTAGCATTTTTTGACATCATGATTCATTTAACGGTGCACTTAATACGTGAAGTTAAGTTATGCGGACCGGTGTATTTGAGATGGATGTACCCATTTGAAAGATATATGAAGGCTTTGAAGGGCTATGTGAAGAATTGAAATAGGCCAGAGGGATGTATTGTAGAAAGCTACATAGCTAAGGAATCAGTTGAATTTTGCTCCGAGTACCTATCTAACAAGGACACAATTGGGGTGCCAAAGACCATAAACATTGAGGCTAGGGGACTATCTACGGGCAATCCGTCATCAGTAAGTCAAGAGCAGTGGGAGCAAGCTTGTCTTTATGTCTTACACAATGCTAATGAAGTGGAGCCTTTCATTAAGGTGCACATGAACAAATTAAAAAAAATTCCCAAAAAGAGCAAGAAATGAGAAATGGTTGCAAGATGAACACAACCAAACCTTTCTGTTGTGGATTAGAGCACACATCTATGGCAAGTGGCCCACATCACAAGATGGAGGCATGTCACAGGAGTTGAAGAACCTAGCTAGAGGTTCATCGTCGGTAGTTACAAGGTATACGTCATATTCCATAAATGGTTACACTTTCTACACTCGCAAAAGGGATAAGAAGCATCCGGTGCAAAATAGCTATGTGACTCTCCATGCAGAGGCTATGCATATTGCCTCTGCCAAGGACAAGAATCTGGTATATGGGACCATGAACTACTTTGGTTTCATTGAAGATATTTGGGAACTTAATTATGGGAGATTATGCATAGCACTTTTTAAGCGTAAGTTGGCCGACAATAACTATGTTAAGAACGACGATGACAGCATCACGGTGGTTGACTTTAGAAGACTGGGATACAGGAATGATCCCTTCATTATGGCATCACAAGCAATCCAAGTTTTTTATACTACAGATCCCCAAGTCATGGAGTTGTCTCTAGTCGTCCCGACAAAGCCATGAATAGTTATCGATGGTGAAGAAGTTGATGAAGATTGCGCGGACATCCCTTCATTTACAAAGGGATTGCCACTGGTTGAAGAGATAGATAAATTTGAAGATGATGTTTCACACTTGCTTCATGAAGATATGGAATGGATATGTATTGACGAGCCAATGAAAATAAAGGTTAAAAGATAAGCATCAATAATTTGTATATATGTCAGTTTACTTGTAACATTTTTTGACAATTTACTGCATTTTTCAATCTTATGTCAATTTCTGTATATTGATCTATAGTTAAATTTATAGTGAAAATGGAGATAAAGTATACATTCTGGGCCATTGGATGCTTAACATACAGGCTGGCCACCCTGGGCAGCAAAAATATAATGTGTGCAAGAAAGTCGGCAGACAATTTTTCCACAACGGTTTCTAGCACAAACCGTCGTGGAAGGTGATCAACATAGAAACTATCATGGAAAGTGGCTTTACCACGACGGTTTCCTAGAAACCGTCGTGGAAGGTGGCTATACCATGACGGTTTCTGCCAGAAATTGTCGTGGTAGAGTCTCCTTCCACGACGGTTTCTGCAAGAAACCGTCATGGTAGCTTCCCCTGTACCACAAACTTTTGCTTCAAATTTTTGAAATCCGCACCACCCATACCCATTATATGCGCGCCTATTCCTCACTCTCTCTCTCAAATCCCTCTTTCTCTCTCTCTCTAAAAACACCCACACCTATTTCTCTCTCTCTAAAATCTGGCCTCCCTCCACCGCCACCATCTCCATGGCGCCGCCATCGGCCCACCCTCGTCGGTAAATTCCCCCTCCCTCTTTCTTTCTCCTCCTCCCCCTCGCCCCCTCCACCCCGCCCTCACCCCCTATCTCTCTCTCCTCTTCCTCCTCCTCCTCCTCGCCCCCACCACCCTAGGTCCACCAGCCCTTTGCCCCCCCAACCCCCCACACCCTTGCCCCACCAGCCCCCCACACCCTCGCCCCCACCCGCCCCCCACCACCCCAAGCCTACCCGTCCCCTGCCCCCCAACCCCCCCACACCTTCGCCCAACCCGCCCCAAGCCCCCCCCCGGCCCCTTCCCCCCCACCCCGTAGTCCCCCACCCCCCCTCCCCCTGGCCCCCAGCCCCCCCAAAACGCCCCCACCCCCTAGCCCTACCCGCCCCCCTCCCCCTCGCCCCCAGCCCCCCTCCCCCTCTTCCCTACCCCATCCCCCTCCCCCTCGCCCCCAACCCCCCCAGCCCCACCGGCCCCCCTCCCCCTATCCCCCAACACCCCTACCCCCTATAGCCCCCCCCGCCCCCTCCTCGCCCTCCCTTCACCCACCCCCCTCGGCCAGACCCCCTTAGTCTTGTAATCGATGCAAAATGTGAATATGTGAATATGTCAATATTTGATTATGTAGAATTATATCAATATCTGAAATTGTGAATATGTGAAGCTGACAAGTAATTTTAAAAATATTTGTGGTGAATATGTCAATATGTCGAACATGTGAAATTATGTGAATATGTACAATTTGTGAAATTATATTTGTAACTGAAATTGTAAACTTCTGAATATGTATAATAAGTGAAATTATATGAATATGTGAAAATGTGTCGTTGAAAATGTGCAATTATGAATATGTTAAGATTTGATTATGTGAAATTATGTCAATATATTAAATTGTGAATATGTGAAGATGGAAAGTAATTGTGCTATTTGTGGTAAATATATCAATATGTCTAACTTGTGAAATTCTGTGAATATGTGCAATTTGTGAAATTATATATGTAATTGAAATTGCAAACTATCTCTATAATATGTGTAATATGTGATAGTATATGAATATGCAAAATTGTGTAAAAAATGAATGAAGTGGATATTAGTATGTGAAGATGTGAATATGTGTAGTTTGTGATTAATATTACTATGTATATGTTAGTTTTTGAATACGTTGCATAGGTACAATGTCTCGTGAGATCGATAGTGACCAGTACGAGAAAGAGTACGAAGACTGCACTCCATCTGCATCACAATATAGCAAGGGAAACTATCACAGTAAGCCACGAAGGTGAACCAAATTTGATCCAAAAGTAGACTTTGAGCGAAGGGCTACATTAATGAAAAAAATTCATCGGATGAGAAAGAAAGGTTTAAGAATTGAAGTGACTTTTGATTCAAAAAGCCAACCAGAAGGCACACCTGGCCATGAATTAAGCAGTTGGATCAGAGTCCTTAATCGAGAGCATGTTCCAATATGGACAAAAGATTGAAGGTCTAAGGATTTAGATAAAGTAAAAGATGTGATTTGGAGAGAGATATACGAAACTTTCACAGTTGAGGATTGGTATAGGAAAAGGGCTTTAAAAGTTTACGGTAAATTAGCAAAGGGGTTCAGATCTGACCTCTATGTTACCTTCATACAACCATACCTTTCCATTCCAAAGGAGGATGTAAATGTATATAAACAGCCTCCTACGATAGCACACTACTGCCCCTCCATATGCGATGACAATTGGGAAGCTTTTGTGAGGTATCGACGTTCCAGCGATTTCCAACTGCTATCATTAAATGCAAGAAAAATAAGAGCAAAAAATGAATACTACTCTATGGTTGGCCGAGTGGGATATAGAGAGCTTAAGCAATCGTTGGTACGTTACTAATTAACTCAAACTACATATATCAATTATTGCTTCATTACTATGTTACTAACATAGCGTAACACAGTTTCCAAAGACAAGCGTGCAACCAACACGAGAGGAGTTGTGGGTAAAATCACGTCAAGGTCCCGATGGCCAGTTTAAAAATCCAAAAGTAGTAGAGATTTTCAACTTGATTGTAAGTCTACTGAACACGAACAATTAATTTGTATTTTACTAGGGTGGATGAAGGATTGCTTGAATAACATGGTTGTGTTGTTGTTGTATAGGATGAATACACAATGCAACAAAGTCAAGGTAGCTTCCAATCGGTCGGTAATGATGATATTTTGACGAGGGCACTAGGGAAACCGAAACATTCAGGACGTGTTCACGGTCAATCAAAATATGTGAAGCAGTCTCAATACTTCAACCTCCAACCAAGATAGTCAAAATTGAATTCCCAAATGTCAAAGATGAAGAAGGAGATTGCAGAACTCTGAAGTCTTGTGACTGAGCCCATTTCCTAAGGACGTACCAAGTCGACGGATGATAGCATCTCACAATGCAATAGCTTCAATGATAGTTGTAACCCTCCCAGTAATGTAGCAGAAGCTCTAGAAGTCCAATTGTCACCTCCTTGTCAAGGGCCCGAACAATGTAGGCTCTTCGTTGAGGATAGAGTTAATGGTGGGTGTACACTTGTTGCGCTTGGGAAGGTGTGGATGGAGAGCCTTCCAACTGATACAGTTCATGGACGACTATTAGGGGAAGAGAACGTGTGTGTTAGCATCACTACCATCAGAGTTAGAATAGCTGAATTGCCTGTTCCAACACTTGAAGCAACAACTATGGGTGAAGCAGCAGGAAGCTTCGTCACATGGCTGAAGAGGTTAGTTGAAGTCATCACATTGACAAAAATGAGTCGAGCACCTAGCCATGTTCCCCAAGATCTAACCAGAAAGAAACGACAAAAAAAGAAAAGCTCTCTAAAAGCAAGAGAATCACAACCTGAGGTTCAATAAGAACAAGTACAAACCGTTGCTAATGAGCAACTACCTGCATTTAACTTCGCTTTAGTACCTCAAGAATTTATGCAGTTGGCTCTATACGCATATTCTTTCATGCACGATGGGTCGACCATTTAGTGCCTGATACCAGTAAATGTCACTGGTAATGATTTGCTTATCTATGTGGGGTATGAAGACATTTATGACATCATCAACTTTGCAAAAATCGGGGCAAACTGTATCCTCGTATACCTCAGGTGATAACTCCAACCTTATTTCAGTATTTTAAAAATATATGTAGAGTTGTAAGGTGTTTAAAAATAATTGACTGTATTATTTTTTATTGTAGTTTTTTGGCAGAATATTGTGAACTTCAAGGCATGGCGTAAAATTTTGGCTTCATATCTCCAGCCATTGTTTCAAGTGCTGCAAGAGACCTACAGAGTGATCATAGAAAGCATGCCACATCACTCTTCCATCTATTAGCTTAAGCACCGAAGGGAAATTATTCTTCCTACTATACAACATTGGAGAACATTAGATGTTGGGACTTATTTCGCTATGGGAGGACCAAATATATTGGTTTGATCCCCTCGGACACCCACCATGTAAGGATTTTGTATCAGTCATAAGATTGTAAGTATTAATGTTGTCTTATAAAATTAATTGTTTTTAGTCTCACATAATTGTATCGTCTATTAATTTATTTATTATTTAAACGTGACACATTGTTAAGGCGCTTGACGATTGGAAGCTTCAAGCGGGAACCGGTGTCACAAACTGATCGAACAAAACGCTATATTCTAAATGTAAATGTCTAAGACAACAAGGAAACATAGAATATGATTTTTTTTATTCTATGTTTCATGTGGGATATAATTAAAAGTGGTATACAAGCCTTAGGAAAAAAGAATTTTTATATGCATACGGATATACATGAAGTTAGATTAGAGTGGTTACAATTTGTAAATAGGTATGTGATTTGTAGATAGGTACACATCATAGTAGATTAAAAAGGTGCTCAAAATAGCTCAAATGTAAAATGATCTTGTAAATACAATGCAATTTTTAATATAAACAATTATTATATGCAATTAGGGCCATGATGTAATGGATAACATACAGGACTGGCCATCCTGTGGGAAATAGAAATTATTGGAGATTTTTTTATCAAAAACTACCAAAATTCTACGACGGTTTTTGATGAAAACAGTCGTGGAATCACGAGCTTCCACGATAGTTTTCACCAAAAACTGTCATGAAAGCTAGAGCTTCAACGACAGTTTTTGTTGAAAACCGTCGTCGAATCTTGAGCTTCCATGACGGTTTTCACCAAAAACCGTCGTGGAAGCTAACCATCATGGAAAATTACACCATCCACCCATCTCCCGTGTCAATTCTTCTATTACATGATGGTAAATAACCGTCATGAAAACTCGATCTTGTTCTACGACTGAAGTTTCCACTACGGTTTTTTAACCGTTGTGAAATTTTTCCACGACAGTTTATAACCGTTGTGGAATCTATATTTTGTAGTAGTGAAATGAATTAAAGATCCATCCCATACCAACTTTTGAATCATATTCAGGCTAATATGACCTAATTGCAAGTGCCAAAGATAAGTCTCATTAGATTGAGAAATCTTAAATCTTTTGGAGTTATCATTTATCGTAGTGTTAAGTAGTGAGTCCATCTTAGGTTTGATAAAATATAGGTTATGTTGCATCCATCACTATAGATAAAAGATTTGCTCTTACAAATCACAACTTTATTATTAAAAGAAACTAAATAATAATCCTAAAATAAACAAGCAACAAAAATTAAATTCCTTTTAAGTGTAGGTGCATAAAAACAATATCTCAAAAATAGATTCCTATAAGTATCAAACTAAAGATGCAATCCCCTATTGCTTTAGCCAATACTAAGGATCCATCGCCCATCTGCAATGTGAAGTGCTCATGTAGTAGACTTCTTATTTCCTTGAACCCCTATAAAGAAAAATAAACATGGTTAGCTGCTCCAAAATCTATGACCTAAGTGTCACATGATATTTCAACTAAACAAGTCTTGACAACCAGAAGTTCACACTTACCTCTTTTATCTTGGAAGTCTTTGTAATTCTTCTTGATGTGGCTGACCTACCTGTAGAAGAAACACAGCTTCTTCGGGTTCCTCTTCTTTTTCTTCTTTCCTTAGCCCTTTGCTGAAATAGAAGGCTTCCCATTCTTGGCCTTTTGCTTCTTTCCATTCTTATAGTTAGAGTTGAAACTAGATGCATCTGTCAAGTTTGTCTTGCCACTAGCCAAAGCTTCTCTGATCAAGTTTTCAAACTCAGTCAAAGCCATATACTATCTATTACTCAGTCAAAGTCACATCTTGTATATTACTCAAGTTATACGAAGCTCTAAAAAGGATGAACTCCTTAGAAAGGGTCTCAAAAACTATAGTCATCTGTGACTCAGTATCAATGTTAGTTCGAGGCTTAGCGAGGTAACTCATAACTAACATTATATGCTCCTTTACAAGCATTCTCGATTTTTGCTTATAGTTGAGTAGCTTCTAAAGAGCCCCTTGTAGCTTTGTCAAGGCTTGGCTTCCAAACATGTCCTCAAGATTATCCTTGATCTGTCGAGCAATTTCGTGATCTTTATGTTGAGCCTATAGCATGTTACTCATGCTAGCCATGATATAGCTATTGGTGTAATCATCAACAACCTTCAAGTGGTCATACAATTAGATTTGTTCTACAAGATTCACTAGTAGGCGTAGGAGGACATGGTGTGGTTAGCACAAATTTTAGTTTCCAAAGGATAGGACGATATTTAGATTCTGTTTCCAATCATTATAGTTCTTGCCAAGTAAAATGCTTTTATCAAGTATTGAAGATAAATTGTTTTTAGACATTTTGATCTATAATAAAGATTCATGTATCAAACATAAGCAAACACTCAATAATAATTTAGTAAGATAACAAGTAAGCATAGAATGTATTTATATGTCAAAACCTTGAAAAGATCATTGCTTTACAATGACAATTTTTAATTCAGAATTCAATAAGCTACCTAAGGGAGACTTGCCAAATTCAATTAGAAACACAGATCCTCTCTGATTAGTATATACCAAGACTCGTTTGGTCAGCATATACTAATAATCGCTTTCTTTGGCCATTAACTTTCATAAACAAAGCTCCTAGAGGAGTTACAATAAAATTAATCTTGAATGTTTAAGCATCGTTTCAACTACTTTATCTCTAGTTTCTAATTATCACCATGGGGTAAACAATGATAAAATAAGCTAAAGCAAATTATACTTTTGGAGATCCAATCTATCACATGATGTATCCCTTCCTAGGGGTGGGAACCACCATGTGTTACCTTTGGACCAATGATAGAGGTCTTAGGTCTTTTCTTTAAAAATCTTCTCCCACTTAACATTTTAGAAAATAAGATTTTATTTTAACATGCATGAACAATTTTTAATGAGTGGCATTCTCTATTCTACATGACATATTATCAATATACGTGGCAAAACATATTATAATACAAATAAGCAAAGCAACAAGCAAAGCTGCAACCAATATAATAAATAATCATAATATTACGGTTCTACCTTATAGAAAATGAAATAAAGATTACAAAATTTAATCAAACATTTTATTGATTCTTCATCTCGTATCTTCTTATAGTACCCTTCTTCACATAATGTCTATCTTTAATTTCAATATTATATAGATCAAATTTTATTCTCTAGTTATCATGAAATTACATTTGGTTTTCTCAATTTGTATAAAAAAAATCAAAAAATAGAAAAAATCTCCTCTGACGCTGGGCTATCGACAGCCTATAATAGGGGCCGGTCGATCCGCTCTATCTAATAGACTGTCTACGAAGTTGAGCCAAGTCGACCAGACTACCCTAGGGAGATCAACTAGCCAAACTTGAGAATTGATTTTCTCATTATTTTTCTAGTTATATTTTCATAACAATTAAAAAAAGTTTTAAAAATTTTATAAACATAGAAAATAAATAAACCAGCATTTAATTCCAACTTCTACATCTGACTTCTCTTTGAATAAGTATTTTAGTACAAATTTACATACCAAAGCTAAAATAATAAATCCTAAAAAGTGATGATAGAATGCCATCTAATCACATGAAAAACCTACATGCATATTCTAACTTATAAGGAACCATAACTGGCAAAAATTAATTAACTAAAATAACAATTAAAATAGAAATTTAATTAACAATAATTAATTAATAAACATTCACTATATAATCTCATGACAACATATAATTATAAAAAACACTAGAGTGCTAACTCTCTAAAAATAAAATTAAAGCATAGAGAAGATTACGATCACGTAATTTATGTATATAGTATGATCATAAACATGTAAAAACTCCATAAAATCATGGCTCTAATACTAATTGTTGGAAAATAAATATGCAACAAAAATTTAAAAATTTTTATTAAAATTCTTTTTTCCAAATAATAAGTTAAACATGCTTTGAATATAAATTAATTGAAGATCTTACATACTTCTTTTAGACCCAAAATCGCATTTCTGAATAAGAAAGATTTTTGTGAAAACCGCTACTAGAGAACTACTACTGGAGAATCCTCAACCAACTGACCTTCTATTTTGGAATACAAGTAGGTACATCTCGTTCAGTCTTTTCTCAAGCAATGTTTCCTTCCAACCACTTGAGATGTAACACCCGTTATTTTTATGTAACGGTTAGTGATAGATATTTAACGACATTTAGTGTTTTAATTATGAAATAATGTTACTAACTATTTTATTTTAAATATGATAACAGGTGACAGTCAAGTGAAATTGATGTGCTCAAGGTGTTCATGTCATTTATGATGTACACAAGGTAGATATTGAATGTTTTACTTGTGAGTAATGTTGTATGTGACAATTTGGCAGGCCAAAGTTTTGAATTTGATAGGCTAAACTATTCCTTTTGGTGGCATGCCGATAGATTTCATCGGCAAGCCAAATTCCACAACTTCGATAGGCTAGACTGAGCGATCGATAGGCCGAAGACTATTGACGAGCAATCAGCAGACAAACTCCCAAATTTGTGATATTAATGATTATTGTGATTGGATGATTATTCTAAGTGATTGGTACATTTTAAGGAAGAAACAGCTGACTTTGAGGTTTTATTTTATGACGATTGGATCATTGATAAGCTTTCCCATTTTTTTATGATTTGAATTGGTAAGTAAGAACAAATCAATGACATTTTCCCTAAATCCCCTCAATTTCCCAAGAATATGCATGCCAATTTTTAGGGAAATTGCTGCCATTTTAGAAAAGCTTAATCTTCCCTACATATCACTTCTAAATTTCACAAGTATTCTTCTCTTTATCACTTTCTTTTTCTCCCTAAAAATTTTGTCAAACTTTTCTCTCTTTTCTCCACATTTCCTTCTTCTTTTTTCCATCAATTTTTGCTACAAATATTTGAATGTAATATTGGATTTTCTCTTGGGTGAATTCAAGAAAAGCTTAAGAAGAATTCTTTTTGAGATAAGAAACTCATCCTCGGTATTTTTAAAAATTTAATCATCATATGATCTGTTCCCCATAACTCTGCCCATGAACTTCTGTCTGCTCTGAAATTTTAGTATGATATATATATATATGTGTGTGTGTGTGTGTTCAAAATTCATGCCATTTGGAGTACTCTATGTTGAGATATTAAATTTTTAGTCTCTGCCACTCATAGTAAACTATTGCTAATTGATTATATTGCACAAAATATAGTTTTTGTTCATAGGACAAATGAATGTTATTTTGCATGAAATATGGCAGATATATTCAAGTATAGATTAAGTGTTGAATTGGAAAGTCTCATGGTGGAAAGATGAATATTTTATGCATTATTAAATTTTCTTTAATACTTGGTTTTATGGATGTTTAATTAGTGAATTTTTGGACTTCTTGTTGTGTGACATTTTTGTATAACTAAATGAATTTATTTGACAATGAGACTTTTTGTGGTACTGTATTTACATGTTAATAGGTATAGAGTCTAAGTAATTTTATTTTAATTGTTCAAAAATAATGATCGTGTGTAACTCGCTGCCTGATATGTTTGAAGTTTATTTTTGTCTTTGATTTCCAATGCATGTTCTAGATTGTTTTGAAATTTTTTAAAGGTAATTTTCATATAGGTTATAGTTTTAGGTGTCTATTACATGCAAGATTTTTGTGGAATTATTTTGTTATATAAATATTTTATTATATGAATTTTGGTTAGGACTACTCACTGCTTTGTTGGCGTTGACAGTTTCTATGTGGTGTGATGTGTGACTTGTTTTAATTGTTTAATAGAACTTTTATGACTAAAGGAAAATGCATATATATGTTGTTTATATCCTTGCTAAGTTTCATGCCTTAATTGTGAATGAACTATGGAAAATTGGATTTTTGTATACTTGGGGGTCAGACAAATTCGTAGTATTACCAATTTTGCATGAATGTTGGTGAGATGTTAGAATGTAACTATATTTTTGTATTTCATGAGATGATAGTACGAGGGATGTCATGTGGTATTGAATAATTTCATGAAAATGAAAGTTAATTTATTATTTGTATATGGATGTATGACATGAACACAACAAGAAGTGAGCACATCGAGACCGCGGCGACGTCGTCTAAGTAAGGTTTAGTAAGCGATCCAAGCAAGTACATTCTCACCTGCAACATAATGAAGTTTATAAAGAAGTTTGAAATCCATGTTCGTGATGGTTTTTTGATGATTTCTATGATGATTATATATATGATGTTTATTAAAAAAAAAATTATGTATAAAAAGGTTATTCATGTTTTGATGATGATGTATTTCAAAGCATAAAGTATATATATATGCATATATGTATCACCTAAATAAGTATTGCACACCTTATGTTATGCTATGTTTTTGTTTATGATATCATGTTTAGTTTAGGATTAGCTATCCTTCTCCTCTCATGACAGTGCCCCTGGGATGATAATAATTGTGCAACACTTAGACTCTTAAAGATAAAATGAATGAAGTTTTAATATGGATAATGCAATGAAAGATATGTTCTATATGAAACTGTGCCAAGTGCATTATTATGTTAATGATGGTTATGAATATGATGTTGCATAAAGAATGTTCATAAAATGTTTTAAGTTGTGAGATAGGAAAGTATACTTACTAAGTTTTTGCTTACTTAGTTTTACCTCATGTTGCAGATAGAGGTAAAAAGATCATGGAATAGGTGGAGGGTAAAGACAGACGTGTGAGCTTTGCAAAATAGATTGAAAACAAAAGATGCTAAGAAAGAAGTTTTAAAATTTATAAACTATGTTTTTATTACTTTGTATGTTCATCTCCTACACTTTGAGATATTTAGGCTTTTAATTATCTTGACTTTTGTAGAAGATCGGCCTACCAATGTTGGTATCAGCCTATTGATTATCCTGTATTGGCTTACTGATCTTAGTGATTTAAAACCCTACTTTCATAGAGCCTCGGATGGCCTGTCAGTGGTTGAAGTTTAGACTGTCAGTCATGTTCGGCCTGTTGGTGTCTGGAGTTCGGCCTACCAAATTATGAACAGAATTAATTGATGATTTTAAATTTTATTTGCATTATGGCTTCATTAAATTGGTGTTGATAAACTATTTAAATGGGTTTTGAAATATTGATATTTTAGTTAAAAAAAATAATGTATGTACGGATCCTAAGATAAGTTTAATAAACTTTACCTTAATTAAATGGTTTATCTTAAAAGTAATGAAAATAAGGATGAATGTAACGACATCTGTGACATCTGTAAAAGGCATTACAGGCTTTGGTATCGGAGCGAATTTCATTTTCAATTCATACCACTACACATCAGTTTAAGTCCTCCAAGTAAGTATATTTTAAGTTAATTGCAATGGAAGTAAGTTTGATGATAAGTATGAGATTTAGATGTGCCATGATAAATGCCTTAGTGCATAGTTTGGTAGTGAAATCCTGTCTCATCTAATATATTGGAAGTTTATCCCTAAACTCGTAATTCTTTTAGGAAGTCAAAGATAAACGGCCCTAGAAGGATTCAAACTCGTGCTCAAACCAATGAAGGATTAATGACAATGATTGTTGAACTACAAAGGCAACTTGAAGAGCAAAGAATAGAAATAAAGGAACTCAAAGCCAATAGCCAAGGAGGTGAAGGACAAGGTGAAAACGTGCCTCCTCTTCCTCCCCAGCCACAAGGAGATGAAGTTTCGACTCCTGCACTAGAAGCAAGATCGATCTATTAGGAACCACTATTTGTCACATGGAAGAGGGTCAAGCCAGCGGATTTTGATGGTTCTATGGATCCTTTGGTTGCTCAAGGATGGCTGAAGACAATTGAAGCCACTCTGAAGCCCATGGGTTTCATTGATAATGAGAAAGTCCTTGTGCTTCATACTACCTCACTATGGAGGCCAGAATTTGGTGGGACAGAATTGAACAAAGCAGGAATGTAGATCATATAACATGGGCTGATTTCGTTCATGAATTCAACACAAAGTTCTTCCACATGAACATTACACGGAAGCACTATGATGAGTTTAAGAACCTATGCCAGGAGACATATCAGTTGTTAGTTACCGATGTGGTAGCTAAATTTGATTAGTTAGCTCGTCTTTGCCCAAGGATGGTTAGCAATGAAAGTGAAAGGGTCAAAAGATTGATCAAAGTCCTCAAGCAAAGATTGCTGCAATTGTTGATGGGGCAAGCCCACCCAGAAACTAGGAACAAGTTGTCTTGAGGGATCAATGGGTTGAATTTCACCTATCAAAGTTAAGAAGAAATCAGTCTTAGTTAGGTCAGCTAGCAAATAATGCAAGCACTTAGAACAGCCCCCAAAACAAGAACAACAACAACAACTAGAACTCAAGGAACAACAAGAGGAAGGGCAACTCTCAAAACTAGCAGAGTCAAGGTAATAAGAAGCATAATGGTGGCCAATTCAACAACAATAACAAGCTAGTTCAACCATGCACCAAATGTAGGAAGAAACATCCAGGTGAATGTCGTTTAGGATGAACCACTGTTTCATTTGTGGACGCAAAGACCACTTTGTCAAGAACTGCCTAGTTAGACTTTTGTTCAAGCTCAACAAAGACCTCCTCATGGCAAACTCCATCAAATGCAAGCTACCTTGGAGGGGCCGCTGATTAGCCAGGGAAGACTTGAAACCCCACCTACCAATGCCCACATTTATGCCATGATGAAAGAACAAGTGGTGGTTGTAGCCTCTAATGTGGTCTCAGGTCAGATTTTGAGTCTTTCTATTAATGTAGATGCTCTCTTTGACATAGGTGCCACACATTCTTTTGTATCATCATCCCTTGCTAAGAAGTTAAGGGTTCATTTAGAACCAACGAGACAGGGATTCACTACAACACTACCCTTCAGGGAAGTGACAATGTCTACACACTATTTACATATTGTTCCTCTATGGATTTCTGAAAGGGAACTCTTCACCAACCTTATTGTGATTGATATGTACGATTACGATATGATTCTTGCAATGGATTTTCTAAGTAAGTACAATGCTTCCATCAAATGCTAGAAATAAAAAGTGATCTTTCATTTAGAAGGTGAACAAAAGTTTGTGTATGTGGGCGAGTCCAAAAAGAAACCAAGTATGTTTTTGTCAGCCATGAATGCAAAGAAGCTATTAGCAAGCGACTACATGGGTTATCTAGCAAACATTGTGGACAAAAGTCAGGAAAACAAGGCAAAGATTGAAGATGCTGCAATAATGCAAGAATTCTCAAAGGTGTTTGTAGATGATCTGACAAGTTAGTCCTCAAATAGAGAGATTGAATTTGAGATCGAACTCACTCCAAGCATCGACCTAATTTGAAGGCACCATAGAGAATAGCCCTAGCAGAGTTGATGGAGCTTCATTCTCAATTAAAGGAACTTCTCAAGAAAGGCTTCATCTAGCCTAGCCACTCAACTTGCTCAAATGACCTGTAACACCCCGAAATTTATTAAATGTCATTAGAATGTAAAATGGTAGAATAGTGTGCTATAACGAGTATTTTAAACCTAACTTGATTATTTTGTGAAATTTCTAAATCTGGTGTTATTTTATTGTTTAAAAATTTTAATTACTCTTGATTAATTTTAATTGTTATTTTAAATTTTAATAAAATGATTTGTTAAATACCAAGTAGCTTTTATTTGAAAATAGTGTGTTGTTGCACATGGTTTTGTGCAACCAATTTTCTCTCTTTCTCCCTCTATTTATATCCCATCTCTCTCTCTCTTCCTCACTCTCACTCGTTACTCTCTCTCTCCTCTCTGTCTCGCCGTGTCTCTCTCTCTCTCTCTCTCTCAGTTCCTCTCATTCTCTCTCAATCTCTCTCTAAAATTTTAAAACAAAATTTGATTTCAAGCTTCAGGATTGTGGATTGAAGGCTTGGGAACGCGATTGAGCAACCACAAACTCGAATCAAAGCTTAATCCAAGGTTAGTTTTCAAAATTTCTAAACTTTTTAAATTTTTCAATTTTTCTTGCATTTTGAAATCTAAGCTTTTTCTAAACTTAGAAAACCTTCAATCTAGGTTAAATGAACTTAGATTAGCTAGAATACAAACTTTGTTTCATCAAAAACGGATTTGAAACAAGATTTTTCATTTTTCTCAATTTTTTCTCATTTTTATATTTTTTCAAAAATTTTGTTTAAAACTTGTTTTATTGCATTAAAAAGTAAACTACTATGTTTTTCTATTGTTTATGAATATTACCGATGTCTGAAAACTAAGAAAACAGGTTGAAATTGAAGATTTGGGCTCGGGGAGGCCGAGACCCATGCTTGAAAAATTCTAGAATTTTTCCAAATCAACAAGTCGAACTTTGTGTTCGGTAGGCCAGATTCAAGTGTTCGACAGGCCAAATTCATCCGACAGGCAGGCTAAACTGCATAGTTTGGCTGGCCGATAGTTCGGCCGGTCAAACCAAGGCGATCGACAGGCCGACCGGACATGATGAAATTTTGTGATTTTTCACCTATTTTTACTATTTTGAACCCCGATTGAAATTCCAACTTCATAAAATGATTTTATAAACTTAAACGGCACACTAGGATACCATGAGATGACTTAGTAATATAAAGAATATCACGCTAGATACTAATAGACCTAGTTTTCATTTAAGGTTGTGCGTGGATCTGCGGAGCTAACGTATAGCAGACTGGGATTACGGTGTGGGACACTGGCATGAGTATTGAGGTAAGACTTCTACCCCTTTTCTTTAGTAGCCTGATTTTAAAATGATTTTGGCCTAAAAGGGATTTTTATCAAATGTTTTAAATAACTTATTGAAAAAGGACTTTTATTGAATGTTTTTACAAACAATAGATTGAGGTGGATTTCATAATAAACCTTATAATGAATGTAAATGATTATATTTGATAAAAAGAGATTTTAATAATCACGAAAAGATATATATATGTATATATATTTTTTGGGGCATGATGCCATATCAGAGATCAGGTCGTGTAGTGCGCGACCTTGAGGGCAGGTCTCGAAACCTAGCTGGGCCACTACGGTGGTGATTTACATATGGTTTGCCCAGGAAAAGAAAATGTTTTCTTTCTGGTCAACTTATAAAATTACTTTGGTAAGAAAGGTCTTTATTGGATTCTTACTTCTGCATTTATTTAATTGATTAGTTATTTATTCATTTATTTGTTCATTTATCTGTTACTCATTTAAGTTCATTTTCTAAATGTTTATTTGATTAATGAAACTTCCTTTTAAAGAATTAAATGCTTTAAATAAATAGTCCTACTGAGCATTTTGCTCACGTTTTATTTGTTTTAAAATCTTACCCCATAGGTGGATATCAGCTTAGGATCGGAGAAGAGTCCGTTGTCCGAACTTGCGACTAGTAGAAGATTTTGGTAGGTTGTATTATAGCAAGACAAGGCATGTAAATTCTTAACTTTCTTTATTTCTGGACTGTGGTTGTATTACAATATTGTCAATACTATGTGTGTGCACAAGATGTGGGTCAGTGGGACCTATTTTCGCCTCACCTTTATTTTGATTCTTTTTACTGTTTCCTTATTATTTATTTTGTTATTCTTATTTGTTCAAATATTATAACTGTTAGCTTTAAATAAATGATTTTAAAATTATCATATTTTTACTAATAAAATTAATTATAAAACCCACTTTTTAACTTAATTAATCCACCACGTCACCTCCCGTATTCCAGGGCATGACATGACCTAATTAACAATAGGAATAAGCATCCTATTTATAGTGGTTAGCAGAACATCAATTCTACACAAAAAGGGTTTCCAAATTTGTAACTAGGTCAAAAAATTGTGTCAAAATGCATAACTTTAGTTATGCTCATCGACCAACAGGTATAACACTGCAAAATTAATTAAGTGGTTTTTAGTGTATAAGATAGTGAATTAGTGTGTCATGATGTATTTTTAAATTTAATTTGACTATTTTGTGATATTTTTAAATTAATGATATTTCTAGTTATTTTGATTATTTTTAATTTCTCTTGATTATTGTTATTTGTTATTTTGAATTTTGAAACAAAACAATTTGCTGAATGCATGATATATTTCGAATTTCAAAACTGTGCACTGGGACACAGTTTTGCTATGCAAAACCACCTTTTATCACTCTATTTATTTCTTTTTCTCCTTCTCCCTCCCTCAATCACTCTTAGCTCACTCTCTCTCCATCTCTCATCTCTCTCACTACCTCTCTTTCTCTCTCTCCTTCCCTCAAATTTTTGATTTAAAAATCAAGCCCAAGCTTCGCTTCTCAACGGATTGGAAGCTCGGGAACACATTTAGACAATCATAAACTCAATTTAAAGCTTAAATTCAAGGTTAGTTTGTTTATTTTTCAAATTTTTAAACTTTTTTGAAAATTTTCTAAATTTCCTGAGAAATTTGTAATCTAAGTTTTATGAGTTTAGAAAGCCTTAAATCTAAGTTAGTGGGACTCAAACTATCTAAAATCTAGGCTTGGTTTGATGAAAAGCGGACTTGAATCAAGTTTTTCTATTTTCCTCTATTTTCCATTTTTGGGTTTAATTAAAATTTTCTATGCAAATCTTGTTTAAATTAGTTCAAAAGTGTTTTATTATGTTTTTTTTGCCATTTATGAATGTTTTCTATGCCTAAGAATTGAGAAAACAGGTTGAAAATAAGGATTTAAGTTTGGGGAGGCCGAGACTCAAATTCTGGAAAATTCTAGAATTTTCTAGTTTGGCAAGCCAAACTTGGAGTTCGGCAGGACGGACTTATACCTTCGGTAGGCCGAACCTGGAAACAGTCCGGCAGGCCAGTCTTGACTTGTAGGTAGGCCAAACTGCATAGTTTTGTAGGTCGAATCAGGAAAACTGACAGGTTGATCGGGTTTTATAAAAAAATTGTCATTTTTTACCTGTTTTTCCTATTTTAAACCCAAATTGAGATTTTAACCTTATAACATGATTTTACAAACATAAATAACACACTAGGACACTACGAGATAGCTTAGTATTGTAGGATATCCTAAGCTAGATGTTGATAAACTTAGTATATATTTAAGGTTGTTCTTGGTCCGTGGAGCTAACGTATAACTGATTGGGACTACGATGTTGGATATCGGCACGGATATTGGGGTAGGACTTCTACCCCCGTTCTTGGTAGCCTAATTTTTAAATGATTTTTTGCCTCAAAATGATTTCTTTCAAAATACTTTTAATGAATGATTGAAAAGATGTTCATCAATTGTTTTCATAAACAGTAAAATGAGGTGATTTTCATAATGAACGGCATAATGAATGTAAATGAATATACTTGCTAAAACGAGATTTTAATAATTATAGAAACACATAGATGGGCATGATGCCATACTTAGAGATCAGGTCGTGTAGAGTGCGACCTTGGAGGCAAGTCCCGAAACCCAACTGGACCACTATGGTGGTGATAATTATGGTTTGCCTAAGAAAGATAAAAAGGTACTTTTTGGAAAAACTAATTTTGATAAGAATAGTTTAAATAGATTTATCTATTCAATTTTGTTTTTCTAATTGTTTTCCTTGGAAGGTAAATTTTATATCCAAATTTTTTTATTTGTTTTAAAAGCATAGTCCTATTGAGCCTTTCGCTCACTTCTTTTTATCTGTTTTCAAACCCTTTCCTTCTAGGTGAAATCTAGCTTATAATCGATGAAGAGTTCATTGACCGAACTTGCGAGCAGTAGAAGACCCCAAGTAAGTTATTCGTATTAATTAATTAAGGGATGTATTGTATTAATCTCTTTTCCATTGGACTATAGTTGTAAATTTAATTTATGTTGCTACTATGTGTATGCACAAAATGTGGGTCTAGAAGGACCCGAAGCATATTCCCTTTTCTTTATTTTATTTTCTTTTATTTTCTACCTGCCTATTTTATTATTATAATAATCGTTTTAAAAAGGTTTTAAATTGTCACATTTTTCATAATTAGTCAAATTCTTTAATTTGTATTTTAATTAAAAATTTAACTCAATTAACCTAACTAACCTGCCATGTCACCTTTCGGTCTTCGGGGCGTGACAACAGGTCCACATAACCAGCTTGTCAGTTTGTCTCGTTTCGTCTATCCAGATCTTTTTATCAGCCAACTGGTTCTACTCAAAATGGAATGCTTTTTATTTCATTTAACATGGGAATCTTTCATAGTGTGTTAATTTCAATTCAAATAGCCCAATGCTTTTTACTTTAAAACAATCATATATCGACAATCCCAAATCAAATAAAATACAAATAATTCAACATTTTTATTTTAAATTAATTTCATAAAATCAATTCAATCAATAAACTAATCATGAATTACCACAATCTAATCAACTGATATTGAACCAATCGTAAAATTAACATAAGTTATCAATTTGTAAGAAAAACATGTCTTATCATTACAAAAAAGTGCGTGAGCTAGCAAAAGACATATATAGCCTAAGAACTTGTAATTATAAAATGAGATGTTCCCAACATGCTCATTTTATAATTATTAACTCTAAAGCTACTCCACTAAAAGCTTAGTGTCACACTTTTGAACTATGTACAAGATTATGAAACTCGATTAAGTTTTTCGTCCATGGCATATCATGATGCATGACATCCTATAGGATATCCATAATCGACTTAAGGACAAGTCTTGTTTTATCTTCTCAATTACATTTGTATTGTGTTCCATTATCCTAATGCTAAAATGCTTACTATTTATAATTAATACATATAGTAAACCATTTGGTCATACAAATGTATCCAAAAAGCTAAGCACTCCAATTTTCTAACTCCAAGATAATGCCTATAAGAGGATATCATCAACCCTACTAAAGAGCTATGGATTCCATATCTATAAATAACGAGTAAAGACACAAGTCAAGAATACAGACTCATTGATCTATTTTAGAATTAAGATGTAACACTCATAATTGTCTAAAGTGAATCAATTTATTCGAACAGAATTATTAACTAATTCAATTCATCTTTAGTTAGGATCCAATATATCGTCACCAATAACAATATTCTAATATCTCTGCTCATAGAGTTCTAACTCCATTGATCAATACAACTCATCCATCAAAGATGTAGACAACATAACAATCTTAACATGAATAAAGCACCTAACTTTATTCCCTCGACTATAGACCTTTTATATTTAAACTATCACCTTAAGATTTATGTCTTTGTCATAATTTGTCCATCATATACATGATCTAAATGGTTTAAAAGTCAGTCTCAAACTTTAGTTTGCTTATCATATGTTCAACATTAAATAAACATAATGACGACAATATTGATGTATGACATAAATAAATTCGTTGTTGATCAAAGGTCTTAAAAAACGTAACATTGTTTAGTCCTTGAGACACTATGTCTAAAAACAAACTCCACAAAACCATGCATAAACTGTCCACATCCTTTCCTTTTCCATTTGAGGCTATAAAACCACATAAGGAACTTACACAACCTCCAGGGAACTTCTTAAGAATATTTCATAATGCACCTAGAGACCATACCTCCTAGGCACACATACAACGTAAAAAACAATGTGTGGAGTCTTCCACTTCTTCATAACGAATAAGGCATAATAGGTATGTGTTTAAACTGAATAAAAGTTGGTAGAGCTTAATTATAGACCCTCCAAATGGGTATTTTAACCTTTCTAGGCACCTTGGCATTCCAAAGTCATTTCCACCATGGACCCACTTCATCAGCACTTAAAGAGCCAGCCTCTATCTGCCTATACATTTTCATATGATAGCCAAACTTAACTGTATAGATAGCTGCACAGGTGATAAGGCTTTTGCCTAAACCCGTAAGTGCACAGGGTCAAGTTTTAGTGTAAAATTAATAAGTACTACCACTACAATGACTAAGTTTTATTTAAACAATTGGACTCTAAAGCAAACTATATTAAAGAAAAATAAAACTAATAAGACTAATGAAACAAACCATAAACAAAAGAAATAATTTACAATATGAACAATCTATATGATACCGTGTCTAGGGACTTGATTTAGCTTAATTCTTCCTATGTTGTTCCTATTTCATGATTATTAACTTCATTCCATTCAATATGAATCTAGGGCCCTAAGTTCACCTTATCACTACTTGTGAGCGTCATTTAAGATTAGAAGCATAGATATTCAAGTCCAATCTCTATCTAACTTCTTTACCCATGCATTCATTAAGTTCTACCCTTAAATTGACTAGGTAAGTGTTCTCGACCCTCAACAACAACAAAAACTTTGTTTTCCAAATAAATTGATTAGCTAAGTGTTCTTGGCCTTCAACAACAACAAAAACTCTATTTTCCAAGTAATGATAAATGAGTCAATCTTTCCCAAGCATTGAAATTCATAAATCGAATCAACAAATTCATTGGACAAATAAACTAGAAGCAGTAAGGATGGGGAAACATAAATGAATTGAAACAAAAATTACATCAATTAATAACATAATCCATACATAATCTAAATCAAACTAGATCAAGTCCTTAAATAGGAAATCAAAGCAAACATAGGTAAATTCATTACTAATCTCTTCATAAAATCCATAAAAGTAACTATGTTAAAACACAAATACAATTACACATTTCAATTAAGACTAGGGTAAAGAGAAACGAAGAAGAAATTCTTGGTGGAGATGAACTTCAAGTCTTGAATCCAGTAAAATCCTCCAAAAATCCATAGCTTCAAGCTCTTATCTCCTTCGAATTTTAGCTCCATTCATGGGTTTCTTCCCTAGTCCTCCACACCTTTGATATTGTTGTTTAGGGTTGTTAAGAGATTAGGGCTTCATCTTAGCTTCCTTTTTAGCCCTTGGATCAAAGTTTGGGGTAAGATCAGCCAAGAAAATTGAAATCACAAGAGAAGGACACCCAACATGCCCCAAAATATGGGGAGAGCCAACATCTATATGGGTACACAAGTTGCTTTACTTGGGCTTCCTGTTGCACACAACGCATGGGCCTAAACCTATAGACTTGCATGGTCATACGAGGGCATCTACTGGGCCCCTAATGTGTGCAGCCAGTGCCCTACATGCAGCCATGGGCACGCAACATGCCTAATTGCACTTGAAAACACCAGTTTAACTCCTTTTTTTATATTATTTTTGTTGGAAAACGATAAGCAATAGAATTTTAAAAATTTTTAAATCAAAGTCTTTTCCAAATAATAAGTTTGACATGCTAAGCATATCAATTAATAACAGATCTTACGTACCTTTTTTACAAATTGAAGTCGATAGAAAACTTAGAAGAGAAGAATGTTCCAGGAGAGCCTTAACCAACTAGTCTTCTTTACTATTCTTTATCATGATCGGAGTGTGCTGGTCACACGTCATACAGTCTTCCTCTAGTGACTCTCCTTTTAACCGCTTGAGAAAACCAAGAGCTAAAGTTCTAGATGTTAAACAATAGCTCTTTGGGAGTTTTAGAGTTTATCTCACTAGAGTACTCACTCTATGTTTCTTAAATGATTTAAATAAAAATTAAAAATAGCTCCCTTTTTATAGTGGTTGGATGTGGGGATAGTCCTTATCAGATTGAGCTTCAAAATTCAAGTTTGGATTAGTTTTTAATTGAAAAATATGTGAATGTGTTTTTCAGTTATGTTGCCATGGTCGTCCGTGATACAAAGGCACAGTCTACGACACCATAGTGATCTAGGAGTTTGAATTAGCAATCTAGGAGTTCGAATTGAATTCAAACACCTCAAGCCAATCGGATTAATTCAATGTCAACCAATTAGATAAATCCTATCTTATTTGACCTAGGTATCTTTTATAGAGCTTCAATTTTAATTCAAATAACCTAATAGAAAAGCTAACTGATTAAAATAGTTATATATAGATAAACCTATACAAATAAAATATATACAAATAATTCAACATGTCTATCTTGAATTAATTCAATCAATAAACCAATCCTAAATTATTAAATCCAATCAACTCAAATTTTTACCCAACCTAATAATTAGCACAAGTCACCAATGTGTAGGAAAAACATGTCATATTGTTACAGGAATTATTATGAGCTAGTAAAGGGGACCTGATGGACAAACATAGATTACGCTCCTATAATTATAAAAAAACATATCCCAGATATATATTTTATAATTATCATCTCTAATGGTACTCTACTAAAAGCTTAGAGTTGCACCCTTGAACTATATAAAATTACAAAGCTCCAATAAGTTAATCATCCATAACATATCATAATGTGTAACATTCTTGTAGAATATTCATAATTGGCTAAAGGATAAATTTCATTTTACCTTCTCGATTATTTTTATCTTATTTTCTATTATCTCACCATTGGAACATTTACTATTACAAATAGCATACCATTTGGTTACACTTATGTATCCAAATAATGCCTACAAGAGAATATCATTAACTTTACAAAAGAGCTATAGATTTCATATCTATAAACATTAGGTCTACGTCAATCAAGAGTCGTGTCTCTAATGTAGTAATATGTGTACCACCATCAAATCAGGATGTCACCATTTGATAAATCAAAAAAAAAAAAAAGTCAAGAGTATAGGCCCATAATTCATTTCAGGATTAAGACATAACATATATAATTGTCAAAAGTGAATTGATTTAAAGAAATTGAATTATTAATCAAATCAATTCAACTTTTTGTCCTGATCCAATATATCGTCACCTATGACAATATACCAATGTTTCTACTCACGGAGTCCCATTTCAATGACCAAGACAAGTCATCTGTCGTTGAGGATATAGATGTAACACCCTAAATTTTAAGCTAGGGGTCTAGTTGAGATTATATAAATTTGTTTTATTTCTATCACTTATGTATTTATTTATTTATTTTACTTATGAAATTGCCAAGTTTTTATGGGATGATAGAACTTAATGCAAAGGTGTTATATATATATCTTGCATGTTAATTTATAAGTATTAATACGTTTATATATATATAGAAATATATAAATTTTCTAAATATAAATAAACGTAATATAAGAATTATCTTTACGTAATATATATACTTATCTATAAATATACTTATCTTCACGTAATATAAGAATTAATATGTTTTTATATATATACTTATCTTTATGTAATATAAGAATTAATATGTTTCTATATATATAAGGTTAATTCGTATAAAAACAAAAGAAAGGAAAGTTATGTTATATATTAATGTAATGTGCACAATATTTTGTACTATTGTATAACCGTAGTGGAAAACGACAATTAATATTTTATAATTTATATGTATTTTTGTGTGAATGTAAATTATATATATGAGTATGTGTAATTGATATAGTTGCCGTGTGAGTATGAATAGCAAGTGGAAAGTAATACATTATTGATGTTATATTTTTTTAATGTAATGTGCACTATATGTGTAAGTTACAATGTTTCGTGGCTGTGTATGACTTTGAGAAAGTAGATAATGACTAACGTAATTTATGTATATGTGAGTGTGTTTGTTGCTGTATACTTTTGATTTATTGGCATATTATCTTCTCTTTCCTTATTCCTTATGGGGATATAATTGAATAATAATTGTCGATTGATTGACATATTTTTGGATTTATTTCCTCATTTAAGGAAATGAAATGTTTGACTTTTGATTGATTGAATTTAATTGATACGGTTTTCTACTTTTGAAAGTTGATATATGGTATGTAGGAGCTAATTTGTTGATTCTTCCCTTAATTCCCCTCTAATCCCACGTGTAAATTACCTCTAATTAGTCAAGATATTATCATTATATTTTGATAATTGACTTTTTAATGATAATTGGATAGGTTTCCTATTTTCATAATTGAAATTAGATAAGTGGAGCTAATATTAGAATCTGAAATAATCTTTAATTCTTTTATTCCTTTATTGGATGATTGGTTGACTTATATAGAATTCTATTCATGGATAGTCAAGATACTATCATTATATTTTCCTCTATTGAATCATTGACTTTCGTATTTAGTTTCTTTTCCCCTCCCATGAGTATGCATTCCATTTTTATAAAAGATTTGTTTCTTATATAGAAGGCTATGTTTCTTTTTTATATATTACTCTCATTCTTCACATTTTACTCATAAATCCTCTCAACCTCTTAATCTTCATGCTTCTTCTTCTTCTTTTTCTTCTTCTTTTCCTTCTTTATTTTGCTACTAAGAGTAAGAATGTGAGAGAGAGAGAGTAGATGAAAGAATGAAAGAAATAGAGAAAGAAAGAAAGGAATGAAACAAAGAGATAGAGGAGACGTATGAATGCATGAAGAAAGAATAGAGAAGAGAACCACGAGGGTTTCAATAGATGGCTTCCCTTAGAATATGAAGAGTAATGTTATGTGATGTATGGAAGAAAGGTAGATGATATATAGAATCTAAGATGATCATGACTAAATGGTTTGTGTAAATATACCCTCCACTGCATCACTTGAACGGTATTATATTTTAAAGCATGTTTTTAAAGTTATATGTGTTGCTATGATGAATATGTTTAAAGATGTTTTTGATTATTTTTTTTTTAGTATGATGTGAACTCTCTTGTTGTCATAAACTAACCAATGTTTATATGTTTTCATGGTCAAATCCTTGAGGAAGCATGTTCCAAGATAGGGACCATTTATGAATGAATGTTAAGGGTTCTGTCTGCTTGAGATTAATGTTATGCTACGGGCCCAAAAACCTAAAAGTAATGTATGTTTATGAAAGTATGTTTTTATGTAGAACTACTGTGGTTTACTTACTAAGCATTATGCTTATATAGTTCTCGTGATGCAGGTAAGCTTCCAAGTAAGGATGTAGATGACTGAGCAAGAATGGTCCAAGGTCTTATGACGAGTCTAAGATGCAATATTTATTTCTAAGTGTTTCTATGATGTTATTGGAAACTAAGAATTGTTATCGAGGACATTTAGGGGATTTTCTAACTTTTGTATAAGTGTTGTAATCCTAATATTTTCGTTGCTAATGATAAGATAATTTCCACATTAAGGTTTAGCTAAGATTTAATTATTTTTTGGCCCATCTTCACATGCATGAATAAACGATTCGTGGCGCTCCTCTACTCTCTTTCCTCCCAGGGGGGAGGGGGTCGCTAATATTTATGGCATCAGAGCAGAACAATTTTCGAGGATTTTAGTATGTCATGGGACCAAGAACTCAATCAAGTAAGTATTATGATATTTTATGGGCCCATAAGTTCAACTCTTGATTTGGAGATAAGATGTATGTTAAATTTTGAGGTTTTAGAATAGATAAATTTCGAGGACGAATTTTTCATAAGAAGGGGGGAAATTGGAACACCCTAAATTTTAAGTTAGAGGTCTAGTTGAGATTATATAAATTTGTTTTATTTTTATCACTTATGTATTTATTTATTTTTTTTACTTATAAAATTGCCATATATTTATGGGATGATAGAACTTAATGCAAAGGTGTTATATATATATCTTGCATGTTAATTTATAAGTATTAATACGTTTATATATATATAGAAATATATAAATTTTCTAAATATAAATAAACGTTAATTTATATGTTAATTGTAAGTTAATTTACAAGTATTCTATATATATATATAAACGTTGTCTTCTATATATAAATATTTCTATATATATACTTATCTTTACATAATATAAGAATTAATATGTTTCTATATATAAAGTTAATTCGTTTAAAAATAAAAGAAAGGAAAGTTATGTTATATATTAATATAATGTGTACAATATTTTGTACTATTGTATAATTGTAGTGGAAAACGACTATTAATATTTTATAATTTATATGTGTTTTTATGTGAATGCAAATTATATATATAAGTGTGTGTAATTGATATAGTTGCCGTGTGAGTTTGAATAGCAAGTAAGAAGTAATACATTATTGATGTTTTATTTTTTTTAATGTAATGTGCACTATATGTGTAAGTTACAATGTTTGGTGGCTATGTATGACTTTGAGAAAGTAGATAATGACTAACATAATTTATATATATGTGAGTGTGTTTGTTGTGGTATAATTTTGATTTATTGGTATATTATCTTCTCTTTTCTTATTCCATATGGGGGAATAGTTGACTTTTTATGTGATTGAATAATAATTGTTGATTGATTGGCATATTTTTGGATTTATTTCCTCATTTAAGGAAATGAAATATTTGACTTTTGGTTGATTGAATTTAATTGATAAGGTTTCCTACTTTTGAAAGTTGATATATGATATGTAGGAGCTAATTTGTTGATTCTTCCCCTAATTCTCCTCTAATCCCACATGTAAATTGCCTCTAATTAGTCAAGATATTATCATTATATTTTGATAATTGACTTTTTAATGATAATTGGATAGGTTTCCTATTTTCATAATTAAAATTAGACAAGTGGAGCTAATATTGGAATCTGAAATAATCTTTAATTCTTTTATTCCTTTATTGGATGATTAGTTGACTTATTTAGAATTCTATTCATGGATAGTCAAGATACTATCATTATATTTTCCTCTATTGAATCATTGACTTTCGTATTTAGTTTCTTTTCCCCTCCCACGAGTATGCATTCCATTTTTATAAAAGATTTGTTTCTTATATAGAAGGCTATGTTTCTTTTTTATATATTACTCCCATTCTTCACATTTTACTCACAGATCCTCTCAACCTCTCAATCTTCATGTTTCTTCTTCTTATTCTTCTTTTCCTTCTTTATTTTGCTACTAAGAGTAAGAATATGAGAGAGAGAGAGTAGACGAGAGAATGAAAGAAATAGAGAAAGAAAGAAAGGAATGAAACAAAGAGATAGAGGAGAAGTATGAATGCATGAAGAAAGAATAGAGAAGAGAACCACGAGGGTTTCAATAGATGGCTTCTCTTAGAATATGAAGAGTAATGTTATGTGATGTATGGAAGAAAGGTAGATGATGTATAGAATCTGAGATGATCATAACTAAATGGTTTGTGTAAGTATACCCTCCACTGCATCACTTGAACGGTAGTATATTTTAAAACATGTTTTTAAAGTTATATGTGTTGCTATGATGAATATGTTTAAAGATGTTTTTGATGATTTTTCATGAGTATGATGTGAACTCTCTTGTTGTCATAAACCAACCAATGTTTGTATGTTTTCATGGTCAAATCCTTAAGGAAGCATGTTCCAAAATAGGGACCGTCTATGAATGAATGTTAAGGGTTCTGAATGCTTAAGATTAAAGTTATGCTACGGGCCTAAAAACCTAAAAGTAATGTATGTTCATGAAAGTATATTTTTATGTGGAACTACTATGGTTTACTTAATAAACATTATGCTTATATAGTTCTCGTGATGCAGGTGAGCTTCCAAGCAAGGATGTAGATGACTGAGCAAGAATGGTCCAAGGTTCTATGACGAGTCTAAGATGCAATATTTATTTCTAAGTATTTCCATGATGTTATTGGAAACTAAGAATTGTTATCGAGGACATTTAGGAGATTTTCTAGCTTTTGTATAAGTGTTGTAATCTTAATGTTTCCACTGGTAATGATAAGATAATTTCCACATTAAGGTTGAGCTAAGATTTGATTATTTTTCGGCCCATCTTCATGTGCATTTAGACTGTCACCTTTAAGATTCATGTCTTCCGCATAATCAGTCCATCAGATGCACGATTTTAAAGGCTTAGACTGACAGTCTTGGACTTTTATTTGTTTATCATACATTTAACAGAAATAAACATAAAGAGGACAACATTTTGTATATGAATAATAAATAAATTTTTTATTGATTAAATGTCTCCAAAAACTTATTATATCATTTAATTCTTAGGGCACCTAGACTAACAATCTTCCATTTGCCCTAAGTGAGTGAATATGACATTTCTCGCATCTCCATAGCCTCTACATGTTTCTTGAAAACCCTCATTGTTAACGTCTTCATGAAAGATCAGTCGATTGTCCTTAGATGTGATCTTGCATACTGCAACACATCTACCCTTAACGAAGTCCTTTATCACATGATACTTCCAATGTATATGCTTACTCTTTTTGTGAAATCTTAGTCCTTTAGCATTAGTTAACATTGCGGTGTTATCACAATATAGTGATACTGTCTTATCCATATCAAAAATCACCTCAAGATCCCTAAAGAACTTGTAGAGTCACACTGCTTCTTTTGAAGCATCACTAGCTGCCCCATACTTGGCTCCCATTGTTAAATCCAAAGTGCAATCTTACTTGACACTTCTCCAAACAACGGCACCATTGCCCAGAGTAAACACAAAAGCAGAAGTCGATCTTCTCAAATTCAAATAGGAATGAAAATCCCAATCAGTGCATCCTAAAGGCGTTAAATTCTTACCTGAATATAGAAGCATATACCCTCAAGTCCTTCTCAGGTACTTAAAAATATGCTTAACCATAATCTAGTGGTTCAGTCTCGAATCCAACTAAAATTGACTTACTATCCCAACCACATAACAAATATCTAGTCGTGTGCAAAGTATAGTATACATAAAACTACCTACTTCTAAAGCATAAGGCACCTTCTTCATGTATTTTCTTTCTTCATCAAACTTTGGCGAGTCTTTCTTAGAAAGCGTAGTTATAGACCTATATGGGTGCCTATCTCTCTTGAAATTCTACATTGCATACTTCTCGAGTATTTCATCTATGTAGGTAGCTTAGGATAATGCCATCATTTTGTTCTTCCTACCTCCAAAGTTTGGATACCTAGAACATAATTGGCTTCACCCAAGTCTTTCATGTCAAACTGCTTGGTCAACCATAATTTGACTAATGACAATGCCCCAATGTCATTTCCAATAAGTAGAATATCATCGAATAGAGTAGTAAAAAAACCACCCTCCTATCATCAGTGTGTTTATGGACACATAATTCGTCCACGTTTTGTTCAAACCCATAAGACTTGATCACTTAATCAAATCTTATATTCTAAGAACGAGAAGCTTGCTTAAGTCTATAAATAGACTTTCACAACTTATAGACCTTACCCTTTTGACCCTTAGCTTTGAATCTATCTAGCTGCACCATATATATGGCCTTATCAAGATAACCATTTAGAAATTCCATCTTGACATCCAATTTTCAAATCTCATTGACAAGAGAGACAATTATCGATAAAAAAATGTGGATGGACGTAAATCAAAATCAAATCAGGATAAATATCAAATAAAATCCACGTAAAAATATGTGATCCATTTATCACTTGGTCGATAGGCCAAATTGGCAGATTAGCCTGCCAAACTTACTCCATCGACGGGCCAAACTTAAAGATTGGCCTGTCACACTTACGATAAATGATCCCTATGAATCTTTTACTTCCCATCCAAGATTCTTGGGATAATGACTCAGTTTTAATTTAAATAACCTAATGGAGAAGTTATTTGATTAAAACAGTCATATCTAGATAATCTTTAAGAAAATAAATATTCCTCATAATTCAACAAGTTTATCGTGAATTAATTCAAAATTAATCCAACCGATAAATAGACATGAATTATCTGATCTTGATAATTCCACAAGTTTATCTTGAATTAATTTTTGCAAAATTAATTCAACCAATAAAGAGACATGAATTATCTGATCCAATCAAATTTTTAGCCAATCTAATAATTCGACACAAGTCACCAATTATTAGAAAAGCACGTCGTATCGTTATAAGATTTTTTATGAGCTAGCAAAGGGAACCTGATAGACCGATATAGTTTAAGCTCCTAATAATTATGAAACCCAATATCTAAGATATACATTTCATAATCATCAACTCTAACACTACTCCACTAAAAACTTAGAGCTACACTCTCGAACTATATAGAATTACGAAACCCGTATAGCTAAGTCTCCATGGCATATTATAATGTATCGTATCCCTATAGGATTATTCATAATCGGCTTAGGGATAAATTCTATCTTACCTTCCTGATTGTTTTTCTCTTTTGTTTCATTATCTCATCATTGGAAAACTTACCATCCAATGACGATATATCATTCGGTTACACTTATGTATCCAAATAGTTAAGCACTCTAGTTTTCTAGTTATAGGATACGCATATAAGAGGATATCAACTACTCCTGAAGAGGAGCTATGGATTCCATATCTATGAATAACAAGTTTATGCTATCAAGAGTCATGCCTCCAACGTAACGACATATGTACCAACATAAAATGTGGCTGTCACCCTTTGGTACATCGAAAGACATAAGTCAAGACAACGGCCTACTATTGATCTTAGGATTAAGATATAACATATGATTGTCTAAAGTAAATCAATTTACTGATATAGAATTATTAATCCAAATCAATTCACTTTATGTCCTGATCCAACACATCGTCACATATGACAATGTGCCAATGTTTCTATTCATGGAGTCCTCCTTCGACGGCTAAAACAAACCATCTCCTGTTAGAGATATAGACAACATGACAATCTTTGCATGGATAAAGCACCCAACTTTATTCCTTCGATTGCAGATCTTATGATTTAGACTGTTACCTTAAGAATCATGTCTTTTGCATAATATGTCCATCATATGCCCAATTCTTAAAGGTTTAGACCGACAGTCTCAGACTTTTGTTTGCTTAACATACATTCAAAAAATATGAACATAAAAAGGACAAGATTTGGTATATAAATAATAAATAAATCCTTTTTTGAAAAAAAGGTCTCCAAAAACATATTACATTTTTACTCCTTAGGGCATATACGTCTAACAATTCATTCATTCATAGTGAGGACCAGTAGACATAGCTTTAATTACAGAGTAAACCACTATAAATCCCTACATGTGAGATCGTTTATTTTGTACTATCAATTGATTATTTACAGCTTTGATTTAATTCTGTCATTATTTTGATTATAGTCTTGAAAGCTAAACAGATCCTAATAATGGTGATTTGAGAACTTAAATTTATAGATAATAAATTTCAAATTGAATACAAACTTGTTTACATTTAATTGCAGATCGAACGTCGATACACTCCTTAGGGCAACCCATGCCTACTGATTGTAGTTATTGATGCTAATTTGGCCCTTTCATGATTCGACAGCCCAAAATTCAGCCAGAAATAATGCCTTAAATGTCTTTTAAGCTTTAAAATCCTATAAGGAGAAAAGAGCCTTTGTTTTTAGAGAAAGAGGTACAGCTTGGAAAGGTGATTTTGAGCTAAATGCAAATTAAAGAAAAAGAAAAGAAAAAATATAATTTCTTTGATTTAGTTTAGGATTTTTATTTCTCGCTTTAGATTTAAGTTTTATTTTCAACAAATCATCATGGAAAAAGCATTTTAATGATCAAGAAGGATGAGAGGAGAAGAAAATGAAGAACTTTGAGACTGTGACAACTCCAAATTAAGATTTTTCATTCCTAATTCCCTCTTGTTATTTTTATGATTTGTAAATCATAAACCTTTAATATTAGCTTAATTAATTTTAGCGATGGAATAGTTTTTCCCATAGCTTTGATTTTGTGTTATTATGAAGTGTTGATTTATTTTTATTGCTCTTTTATGTTTATTTGTGGTGTCCCACTCTTAAAGCTTCTAGTTTACTTGGCCAACGAATTGGATGATTTTAGTATGTGGGGTTTGACACTCGAAAGAGGGAAATTCCATGTATGGATTGTAGGAAATGCAACCTAGATGACTTTAAGATCGAGAGATTTATAGTTCCTTTATAGTCATTAGAAGAACTAAAGCATAATTAATGCTCAATTACTTGGTTCTAGGTAGGGATATTGGAATCGAGTTTTTAAGCATTTTATCCAATTTAAGTAGGGATATAGGAATCGAGTTTTTGAGCATTTTATCCAATTTAACTCACGGGAGAGGTAATTGGGTTAATCAAAAGTTCTTAACTAATAAATTATGAGACTCACTTAATAATAAAATTAGCATGGATTAATTATTGTGAAATTGATGCTCTAGTATTTTTAATTAATTGTTTTAGTTGCATTATTTTAATTGCTTAGTTTTTTTATTAGTTTCTTTTATCTATTGCTTTATCTGGTTATCCAAATAATCTTAGAGCTAATCAAATTTAGTAATACGTAAACTAAACACATCATTATGAGATCGACATGCATACTTTGATACACTTTATTACTTACAACCGTGTGTGCTTGCATGCCATAGTCTTACATAATGCAATCCTCATAGCAAGAGAAACCAATAGGAATGCCCAATATTAACTCCTGATCTACCCTCTAAAATAGTTGCTAGACTTTTCCTCTATCCCAACCCCTTTAATTAAGCAAATCCAACACAACTAAATCCTCCTCACCTTCTTGAGGTCTAGTGATAGGTAGAAAACTAGATGGTGGAGGAATCCGTGGAGTTTTGAAAACCTTAATGTGATGACCATTACCAACCCTCCAATAAATCCCCTCGTGGAGTAAGTCTCTCCGACAAAAAATGTTCCTTTTAAATATAAGATGGTTATTACTCATTTGTGCCTTAAAGAAGTCTCCACTTAGAAAATACTTAGCCTTAGGACCTTGTCATAAGAGAAATCAGACTTATCAAAATCCTTTACCCATGTTTAGCAAGAAAGGCCCTACTAAAAGCTTCCATGTCTTGAAAGCCCATTCCACCATCATATTTCTTCTAACATAATTTCTTCCACTGTACCTAATGGATCTTCCATTCATCCACACTATCATCCCACCAAAATCTAGTAAAAAAGATTGAAGTTCAATGCATAAAGTAGATGGGAGATTAAAAACACTCATCACATATATAGAGGTAGCTTGAGCAAGAGCCTTTATAAGAACTTCTCTATCTCTCCCCAAAAAGATCTCACTCTTCCATGATTGCAATTTCATTAAAACCTTTCTTTGATTTTGTTAAAAATTCTCCTCTTGTCCTGTCCTACTAAAGAAGGGAGACCAAGAGAGGCATCTTGAATATTGTTATTCAAGAAACCTAAAAGATAAGGAAGAATTTCTTTCTACTCATCCGACACACTGGGGCTAAAAGTAATCACTAATTTCTTTAAATCGATCACTTGTCTTGATGCTTTCTCATATTTCACCAACATTTCCTAAATTGCCTCATAGTTGTCTTAATATACTTGTTAGACATGCATGCCCTATGGAGTAAAAATGTAATATGTTTTTGGAGACATTTTTATCAATAAAGAATTCATTTATTATTTATAAACTAAATCTTGTCCTATTTATGTTCATATTTGTCGAATGTGTGTTAAGTAAACAATAGTTTGAGACTGTTGGTTTAAACCTTTAAGAATTGGGCATATGAAGGATAGATTATCTGAAAGACACGATTCTTAAGGTGACAGTCTAAATTATAAGATACGCAATTGAGGGAATAAAGTTAGGTGCTTTATTTATGTAAAGATTGTTATGTTGTCTATATCCCTATTGGGAGATGGTTTATCTTGACCATCGAAGGTGGACTCCATGAATAGAAACATTGGCACGTTGTCATAGGTGATGATGTGTTGGATTGAGACATAAAGTGAATTGATTTGAATTAATAATTCTGTCTCAGCAAATTGATTCACTTTAGATAATCATTTGCATTGTATCTTAATTTTGAGATGAATAGTGGGCCCGTTGTCCTAACTTGTGTCTGTTGATGTACCAAAGGGTGACACCCACATTCTAATAGTGGTATGCATGCCGGTATGTTGGACGCATGACTCTTGATAGCGTAGACCTGTTATTCATAGATATGGAATCCATAGCTCCTCTTTAAGAGTAGTGATATCCTCTTATATGCGTTATCTTATAATTGAAAAACTAGAGTGCTCAACCAGTTGGATACATAAGTTTAACTAAGTAGTATATTGTCTTTGGATGGTAAGTTTTCCAATGGTGAGATAATGGAATGTAAGATAAAAATAATCAGGAAGGTAAGACAACACTTCTCCCTAAGCCGATTATGGATAATCCTATGGGGATACGATACACTATGATATGTTATGGAGACTTAGCTATATGGTCTTTGTAATTCTATATAGTTTGGAGTGCAGCTCCAAGTTTTTAGTGGAGTAGCGTTGGAGTTGATAATTATGAAATGCATGTCTAGGATATTAGGTTTCATAATTATCGAGAGCTTGAACCATATAGGTTCATCAGGTCCCCTTTGCTAGCTCACAAAAATCCTATAACGGTATGACGTATTTTTTCAAAAATTGGTGATTTATGTCAGATTTATTAGATTGGTTGAAATTCAAATGAATCAAATAATTTATGTTTGTTTATCGGTTGAATTAATTTTATGACAAAATTAATTCAAGATAAACTTGTTGAATTATTGGGATTGGATAATTCTTATCTGTCTATCAGTTGATTTAATTTTGAATAAATTAAATCAAGATAAACTTGTAGAATTATTAGGAATTCATTTATTTTCCTAGAGATTATCTAGACAAAGTTGTTTTTATTAGATAATTTCTCTATTGGGTTATTTGAATTAAAACTAAGACTTTATCCTATTGAATATCAGGTGGAAAATAAAAGATTCGTTGAGATTTTTATCAACAGTTTGGCATGTCGATCCTCAAGTTTGGCCTATTGATAGGGCATGTTTGGCAAGCCTATTAGATAGATCGACATGCCGATTGCGCGATAAAAAAATCACACATTTTCATGCAGATTTCATTAGATATTGATCCGAATTTGGTTCTAATTCAAATTTTAAGGCATTATCTGATAAGAACTGACTCCCGGACCCAACCTCTATAAAAAGGGAGTGAGTCTCATTGTTATTTAGATTAATTGAGAGATTAAGAGTGATACTCTACAAGTGAGATTTTAAAACTCTCTAAGAGCTCTTGTTCACAAATCACGAACACTAGCTTTAGGTTCTCTCAATTAGTTGGAAGGAGAGTCACCTGGTGGAAGAATTGTATGTGTGAGCCCACATTCACTTCGATCGTGGATAGAGAATAGCAAACAAGACCAGTTGGTTGAGGCACTTCTAGAACATTACTTCTCTTCACGGATTACGGGAGTTCTTTGGCATTTAGAGGTTAGTAAGATCTGATTACTTTATGCATATAGTGTGTCAAACTTGTGTTTTGAAAATACTCTGATATAAAAAATTTCAAAATTCTGCTGCATACTATTTTTTCAACAATTGGTATCAAAGCCATAGTTTTTACGTAAATTTATGAGTTTGTGATTATGCTATATGTGTAAATTATGTGATCTTGATCTCTCCTATGCTTGAATTTAATTTTATAAAGAGTTGGCACTCTAGGTTTTCTATATAATTTTATGTTGTCATGGATCATATGGTGAATGTTTAAATATTAATTATGGTTGATTAAATTATTATTTAATTATTTATTAATTAATTAATTTATACCGGTTATGGTCTCTTAGATGTTAGAATGTGTATTCAGGTTTTTCATGTAATTAGATGGCAGACTATCATCTCCATTTAGGAATTATTATTTAATTTTAAATTTGTAAGAATTTTGTAATTAAATAATCATTCAGAGAAGACGGACCTAGAAGATGGATGATGGCGTTCTTAGATATTTCTTGAGTCTCTAATTTTATGTTTTTGAATTGCTAAAAATAAAATTGATAAATTGCATTAAAAATTGTATTTTCTAGAAAAAGTGATTTTTGCTCGGTTGGCATGCCGAGCCCCTAGTTCGACAGGCCAATGGTTGTAGATCGGTAGGTCAAACGTGAGGTTCGGTAGGCCGTCAGCATGGCAGAAATCAAGTAGATCTGGCGGCAGGCCTTCTAGTTCGGCAGGCTGATTTGTCATGAATCAGCAGGCCAATCTGTGATGATCAACAGGCCAGTGGGTCATGACCGACAAACCGATCACCTAGATCGGCTTACCGGCAAAGAGTTGAAATTTTTTCTAGAAAAGGTGCAGTTTTAATTTTATTTCTGGGACAATTCTAAGAAACATTAAATTTGGATATGACCAGAAATATGGAGTATGTGATTCATACAGGATTGAAGACTTGAAGATGGGCTTTACATGAAGAAGGATACAACTTAAGGATTCAAGGATGAAGAATCGATAATATGTTTCGATTTTTCTCTTGTAATCTCTATTTTCTATTCTCTAGGGTGGAACCATAATATTATTGTTATTTATTATTATTTTGCTTGTAGCTTTGCTTGATTGCTTTGCTTGTCTACATTATAATATGATTTGCCATGTATATTGATGACATGCCCATAGGATTATCCAAAAGGGACTAAAGGGGATCTAAAGGGGGTTATTTCTATAACCCAAAGGAAAATAAAGTCGTGGTTTCAACTAATGCAACTTTAGTTACATGGATGATTTTACGCCTTGAAGCAAAGCGATGCTTGAGGAGTTAAGAAGTGATACAATCAGTGCAGCGATTCCAAATTAAATCATTTCGATTAGTGTAGAAAAGCCAAACGAACCTAAACAACAACCTAAGGGGCTTCAGCATAGTGGGAGGATCAGGCGTCAACCTAAAAGGTATATGTTCAATAGGGAGCCCTTCTTGGCTGAACTAAATAAACATGATAGGGATCCTTATACTTACACAGAGGCTACAGAGGATGTTGATTCAAAACTCTAGATAAAGGCCATGAATATAGAGATGAAGTCTATAGAGACTAATCAGGTCTAGGAGCTTGTGGATTTTCCTAAAGGGGTAAAACCCATAAGATGTAAATGGATCTATAAAAGAAAAAGAGGAGTGGATGGAAAGGTCGAAACTGGTAAGGCTAGACTGGTAGCTAAGGGTTATAAGCAAAAGAAAGGAATCAATTACAAGGAAACCTTTTCGCCTATGGCCATGCTTAAGTCCATCTGGATTCTCTTGTCCATAGTTGCCACTCTAGACTACGAGATTTAGCATATGGATGTCAAGACGACTTTTCTAAATGGCTATCTTTGTTGGAAAAATAGTACGTAGTAGAATTTTAAAAATTTATATTAGACTATTTTCTAAAAGACAAGTTTGACATGCTATACGTATAAATTAATCAGATCTTACAAACCTCTGTATGCCGAAAAGCTCTTGCAATCAGTGAAGAGAAGTAACGTTCTAAAAGGACCTCAACCAACTAGTCTTCTTTGCTATTCTCTATCCATGATTGGAGTAAGTGTGGGCTCACACGTACAACTCTTCCAACAGGTGACTCTCCTTCCATCCAATTGAGAGAACCCAAAGCTAGTGTTTGTGATTTGTGAACAAGAGCTCTCAAGAAGTTTCATAATCTCACTTGTAGAATATTGCTCTTAATCTCTCAATTGATCTAAATAACAGTGAGACTCACTCCCTTTTTATAGAGGTTGGGTCCAAGAGTCAGTTCTTATCAAATAATGCCTCAAAATTCGAATCAGAATCAAATTCGGATCAATTTATAATGATCTGCATGAAAACGCGTGATTTTTTTATCGCGCATAGGCAAGCCGATCTACCTAACTGGCAGGCGGAACTTGCCCTATCGGTAGGTAAAACTTGAGGATTGGCATGCCAAACTGTCGATAAAAAATCTTAGCGAATCTTTTATTTTTCACCCAAAATTTTATAGGATAAAGTCTTAGTTTTAATTCAAATAACCCAATAGAAAAGTTATCTAATTAAAACAACTTTATCTAGATAATTTCTAAGAAAATAAATGAATTTCTAATAATTCTAAAAGCTTATCTTGATTTAATTTATTCAAAATTAAATCAACTGATAAATAGACAAGAATTATCCGATCCCAATAATTCAATAAGTTTATCTTGAATTAATTTTGTCACAAAATTAATTCAACCGATAAACAGATATGAATTATTTGATTCTTCTAAATTTCAACCAATCTAATAAATCTGACATAAGTCATTAATTTTTGGAAAAACACACCGTATCGTTACAAGATTTTTGTGAGCTAGCAAAAGGGACTTGATGGACCTATATAGTTCAAGTTCTCGATAATTATGAAACCCAATATCCTAGATATACATTAAATTCATAACTATCAACTTCAACGCTACTCTACTAAAAGCTTGGAGCTACACTTTCGAACTATATAGAATTACAAAGCCTATGTAGCTAAGTCTCTATGACATATCATAGTGTATCGTATCCCTATAGGATTATCCACAATCGTCTTAAGGACAAGTTCTGTCCTACCTTCCTGATTATTTTTATCTTATGTTTTATTATCTCACCATCGAAAAACTTACCATCCAAAGATAGTATACCATTTGGTTACACCTATGTATCCAAACGGTTGAGCGCTTCAGTTTTTCAATTACAGGATAATACATATAAGAGGATATCACTACTCCTAAAGAAGAGCTATGGATTCCATATATATGAATAACAGGTTTCCGCTATCAAGAGTTATGCCTTCAACATACCGGCATGCATACCACTATTAAAATGTAGGTGTCACCCTTTGGTACATTAAAAGACACTGGTCAAGATAACGGGCCCACTACTCATCTCAGGATTAAGATACAATACAATTGATTGTCTAAAGTGAATCAATTTGCTGAGACAAAATTATTAATCCAAATCAATTCACTTTATGTCTCGATCCAACACATCGTCATCTATGACAACATCCCAATGTTTCTATTCATGTAGCCTACCTCCGAAGGTCAAGACAAACCATCTCCCAATAGCGATATAGACAACATAACAATCTTTACATGAATAAAGTGCCCAACTTTATTCCCTCTATTGCGGATTTTATGATTTAAACCGTCACTTTAAGAATCGTGTCTTCCGCATAATCTGTCCATCATATGCCCAATTCTTAATGGTTTAGACCGCCAGTCTCAAACTATTGTTTGCTTAACATACATTCAACAAATATGAATGTAAAGAGGATAAGATTTGGTATATTAATAATAAATAAATTCCTTATTGACAAAAAAAGTCTCCAAAAACATATTATATTTTTACTCCTTAGGGCATGCACGTCTAACAATCTCCCACTTGCACTAAGTGAGTAAAGATGACAAATCTCGCATCCTCATAGCTTCCACATGCCTCTCGAAGACTCTCCCAGTAAGTGTCTTCATAAATGGATCAGTTAAATTGTCCTCTGACGTGATTTTACATATTGTGACATGCCCGCCCTTGACGAAGTCCTTTATCACATGATACTTCCGATCAATATGCTTACTCTTCTTATGAAATCTTGGTTCCTTAGCATTAGCTACCACCACACTGTTATTATAGTAAAGTGATACCGTCTTATCATTACCAAGAACTACCTCAAGATTCCTAAGAAACTTACAGAGCCACACTGCTTCTTTTGAAGCATCACTAGCTGCCGCATACTTGGCCTCCATTGTTGAATCCAAAGTGCAATCTTGCTTCACACTTCTCCAACTGATTACACCATTGCCTAGAGTAAACACATACCCAGAAGTCGATCTCCTCGAATCCAGACAGGACTAAAAATCCAAGTCAATATATCCTAGAGGAGTTAAGTCCTCACCCGAATACACAAGCATATACCTTCAAGTCCTTCTTAGGTACTTGAAAATATGCTTAACAACAACCCAATGGTTTATTCCTAGATTTGCCTAAAATCGACTTACAATCTCAACCACATAACAAATATCCGATCGTGTGCAAAGCATGGCATACATGAGACTGCCCACTACCGAAGCATAAGGCACCTTCTTCATGTATTCTCTCTCTTCCTTAGACTTTGGAGAGTCTTTCTTAAAAAGAGTAATTCTAGACCTAGATGGTTGCCCACCTTTCTTGGAATTCTACATTGCAAACCTCTTGAGAATTTGATCTATGTAGTCGGCCTAAGACAAAGCTATCATTTTGTTCTTTCTATCCTGAAAGATCTAGATACTGAGAATAAAATTAGCCTCACCCAAGTCCTTTATATCAAACTGCTTGGATATTATTAATTTGACCGATGACAATACCCCAACTGTTGGGTTTGGTGCCCTAATAGCTGTGACATTGTACATGTTGTTAATAAATAAATAAATTGACATTTATAATTATTTTGGTTGCTTATATGTATTATGAATACTTTTATAAACATCAAGAAAATTCCTTGATTATTTATGTGACTATAAATTTAGCATAAAAGTATTATATGCTTAGAGATAAAATTTATAGATAATAATCTAAATGGTCCGTAATAATTAATTAAAGTTTGGGATCTTTAATTAAATATTACAAGTAGCGTCAAATCTCATTTAGAATGAAATAGTCATTATCTAGACGATTAATGTAAATACATTGGATTAGAGGTACTTTATACAATGATATTATATAGGACTAGACCAGATAAATTATGAATCTCTAATAATCATCCGTTATAAATAAAGTATTCAAATTTATCACTATGATGATCATATATTTGACAGTCTTAATCATGAGTATTTATTAGACTCCTGTTTATGACATTATATTTTTTGATTTGCTTGGTAAGATTTGTTTTAGCACAGATCATAACTTAGCATCTTGAAAATATAATGTAATAAATGGCTGGGAATAATATTATACAGATATGGAATCCATTCCTTCCCTATGGAAGTTAGAAAAATAGTTCTCTTGAGTAAGAATTCGAGGTTTGAACAGTAGAGTGCTCGTTCATAATAAAATTATAAATTAACTGTTCATTAGAGAATTATTGAAACTCAAGGATAAAGATATAATAAGAGAGGTAAACAAAAATTAAACCTAGCTCTCATTATAAACTATTTATAGAGGACTGACTTATATGTAATGATTATATCAATGGACTGACTTATACAAAAGATTTTATTAATATATATATATATTAAAATTTAAAAATAAATCTCATTTATTTTAAATAGTTCATAATAAGCGAGTAGTTAGTCCTCTCTTATTATATCATAAGTCAGTCCATTGATATAAGAAAATAAATGAGTAGTCCATTGATATAATCATTACATATAAGTCAGTCCTCCATAAATAGTTCATAATAAAAGCTAGGTTTAATTTCCGTTTACCTCTCTTATTATATCTTTATCCTTGAGTTCTAATAATTCTCTAATGAATAGTTAATTCATAATTTTATTATGAACGAGTGCTCTACTGTTCAAACCTCGAATTATCACTTAAGAGAACTATTTTTCTAACTTCCATAAGGAAGGAATGGATTCCATATCTGTATAATATTATTCCCAGTCATTTATTACATTATGTTTCCAAGATGCTAAGTTATGATCTATGCTAAAACAAATCTTACCAAGCAAATCAAAAAACATAATGTTATAAACAGGAGTCTAATAAATACTCAAGATTAAGACTGCCAAATATATGATCATCATAGTGATAAATTTGAATACTCTATTTCTAATGGATGATTATTAGAGATTTATAATTTATCTGGTCTAGTCCTATATAAT